>CAUYRH010061573.1:0-21073 GCA_963574655.1 Perodicticus potto | reverse complement strand
CCACAGAACTACAGGAGTTCACAGAAGTGGAAATTTCCATGTTCCAGGAAGTTAAATTTAAATTCCCAAGAGCTGAGTCACCATGGAGAAGACCCTGCAGGTGTATCCCTGTGGTCTCCTTGAGAAGACCTGTTCTCCTAGACCTCACCCTTCTTGGGAGTTCTCTCTCAGTATTGTGATTTTTCTTTTATGATGGTTGATTATGTCGTCTACTAGGATTTAATCCAGCACTCTCCAGTAGACTTTTCTGTGATGACGGAAATGTCCAGTATTTATAATGTCCAGAATGACAGCCACTAGCCTCATTTGGCCTCGGAGTGCAGCCTCTGTGAGGTGTGCCTCGCTGGTGAGGAGTGTCAGGCCCAGGAAGGTTACATAACTTACCAGAGCCCACGTGGCTGTTAGTGACAGAGCCTGCACGAATCTCCTGGCTCCATCAGGTCCACCGCGCTTTCTAGAACGCCGTGCCACCTCGTGTTCAGATTTCATTTGGTCAGGAAAAATGAGGAGTGATCTTGTCTCCCTTCAGAAAGGGAGATCTAATTTTTGCATCTAATGACTCTGAGTGTGTGCAGAGGGCTAAACACCCTCCCCCCACCACCATGCATATAACAAATGACATAGAAATTCAGTTGAGCTCAATCACAGGACAGTGGAATTAGAGCTCCAAGCAGAATTGAATGGAACAAATCATTAGGTCTTGCTGCTGTCTGCCTACGGCTGCCCAGAACAGGTCCTAATGGTGTATTCTAATGTTCAATTCACCTTATTGAATAGGTGTTCAATTCACCTTATTGAACACCTATGGTGTTGGTTATGAAATGGACGAAAACAATTGAAGCATTTGTTCCCTGCAAGAAGACAGATGGCTAACAGTTTCCTTTCATGCAGTGGTGGCCTCAGGGGATTGTGGGTCCTCTCGTGGTTCACCAGCAATCACGGGCTCTGGAGGCCAGATCTGGCTTCTAATCCAGCACTTCCCTGAGAAGGCTGTGTGCCCTCAGGCAAACCGCTGAACCTGTTTTGCTGAACTTTTTAGTCTTATCTTTAAGATGGAGATGATAATATTTTGTTCTCAGATTATCTTCCTTGCTAAGGTTATTTAAAGTAACTCACTTAAAAACTTAGAATAGTGCCTCCTTTATAGTAAACGCTTGCTAAGTGGAAGCTCTTACCTCCACCACTACTGCTGTTGTCGGTATTATTATTATTAGGCATGAAAGTGGGTCGTGAGCCGTAATTATCTCCATTTTGCAGACAGAAAAACTAAGTCTGGCTGGGCATGGTGGCTCATGCCTGTAATCTTAGCACTTCATGAGGTCAAGGCAGGAGGATTATTTGAGGCCAGGAGTTTGAGACCAGCCTGGGCATCATAGTGAGACCCTGTCTATACCAAAAAACTGTTTTTTTAGAGACAGAGTCTCACTTTATCGCCCTCAGTAGAGTGCTGTGGTGTCACAGCTCACAGTAACCTTCAGCTCTTGGGCGTAGGTGATTCTCTTGCCTCAGCCTCCTGAGTAGCTGGGACTACAGGCGCCTGCCACATACCCAGGTATTTTTTGTTGCAGTTTGGCTGGGTCCAGGTTTCAACCCGCCACCCTTGGTATATGGGACTGGCGCCCTACTCACTGAGCTACAGGCAGTGCCCCACACAAAAAAACTTTTAAAAATCAGCCAGGTGTGGCGGCACACACCTTATAGTCCCAGCTAGTTGGGAAGTTGAGGCAGGAGTATCTCTTGAGTCCAGGAGTCTGAGTCACAGAGAGCTGTGATCGCACCCCTGCATACCCGCTTGGGTGACAGAATGAGACCCTGTCTCAAAACAAACAAAAACGCCCCAAAACTGCAGCTCCGAGAGATTAAGCAGCCAAGGTTACAGTGATAAAAAGGGGCAGGACCAAACTTTGAGGCAGGGCTCACTTCTTCCACCAGCTCCAGCTGAAGAGGCTACCTTGGAGCAGGTGTGAGGACCCTGGCGGGTTCAAGCAGGGCTCCTGACCAGCAGTGCGCTGCAGACCCAACTGCTGGGTCCTAGTGTGATTTTCAGAAGTTTTCTCAGCTGCCATTTATTTTATTATTTTATTTTTTTTGAGACAGAGCCTCAAGCTGTCACCCTGGATAGAGTGCCGTAGCATCACAGCTCACAGCAACCTCCAGTTCCTGGGCTCAAGCGAGTCTCCTGCCCCCACCTCCCAAGGAGCTGGGACCACAGGCGCCTGCCACAACGCCTGGCCATTTTTTGGTTGCAGCCGTCATTGTTGTTTGGCCGGCGGGGCTGGATTCGAACCTGCCAGCTCAGGTGTACTTGGCTGGCGCCTTAGCCCGTTGAGCCACAGGTGCCGAGCCTCAGCTGCCATTTCTTGTCCTGGAAATAGGCACATTCAAGATCAAGTTAAACTTCAAAAAGAACTTTTTTTTTTTTTTGGCAGTACTGGTTATGTACTCGATTTTGGGGTAAATGAGACGGGTACTGGATTGCTGTCCCGGCCCATCATTCATTCCTCTTCTGTGCATCCATCCATCCATTGATCCATATGAGAAAACATTTATTGAACACCTACTGTGTGCTAGACACTATCCTGAAGGTGGTTTTTCCCTCCCTTAGCCTCATAACAGGTAATTTCAGTTCAAGAGAGTATGCAGTGAGTGAGGGCCAGGGGCAGATTGGTGAGGGCAGTCAGATGACGGGGAGATTGCGTCGGAGGGAAGGTTTTCACCCCTCAGCTGAGCAGCTGGGTGAAAACTCTGGCCATGTCCAGCAACTCACAGCCTGAGAAGTCCGACGAGCAGTGAGTGCTCGCGGCGCAGGGGGCTTCACGCTCCCTCCACGCCTGTGTGTGTGCATGGGAACCAGTTTGGCTCTAAGGCATTTTCCATAGCTCCCGCCTCCAGCTCTGAGACCCGTGAACACCGAGAAACCAAATGCTTTTGTTTGGGTTGGTTTAAAAAAGAAAAGTGCGCTGGGATCAGGCGACAGAAATGTCTAAGGCGGCTGGAAGAGACTGGGAGATTTTGGGGGGGCAGCTCATTCCAGTAGGGGCTCTGCCAGGGTAAAAGAGCAGTGGGCGCTCTGAGACCCGCGTGCGGGAGAGCAGCGTCCTGGCAGCAGGAAATGGACGCTGTCCAGGAGCCAGTGGGTGCCCCGGGCCGTGCGGCGGAGCAGCTTGGCGGGTCCAATCAGAGCGCGCCCCGAGCCCCACCTTAGCGGTCTGGAAGTTCCTGAGCCAGGTCCCCGTCCGGCTCCGGACAGGCGCTCGGCTCTCCCGCCGCCGGTGAGTACGTTTAAGGAATCCTTCCCGTTCCTACCGTCCCCTGCCGGATCCGCGCTGCGGACAAGGGAGGCCGCCACAGGGCCCCTCGTGCACCCCGGGCCTCGCTCGCCTGCTTTCCACCACGTCCGGGAGGCCGGCCGCCAGGAGGGATCTCCGGAAGCCGTCGCGGTGGTCCTTGAAGCCGGATCATAAATAATTCATGAGCCAGCGCCGGGCAAGCCGAGTGGCCAGGGGAGGGGCGGCCGCAGCGGGGATGGGGGCGACGGCCGGAGCGGCAGCAGGGCGCACGGTGAGAATCGGCGCCCTCGGCCCGGTGGGACTGGGGGCCGGGCAGCGGCGCTCCGGGGTGGCAAGGGGCAGCCGAGGGGCTCTCTCCCAGCTTCGCACCCACCAGCCCCGAGGGCGGCGGGGAGGCCAGTGGTCCGGGCGCGCGCGAACTTTTCCCGCGGCGTGGTGGCGCGCGCTCGCCCTGGGTCGGGGGCCGGAGGCGGCGTGTCGCCGGGTTTCGGAGCGCCGGCGAGCGCTGGGAGCGCGGGGACAGAGCGAGGGGAGGCTCGCCGGGGCTTAGCAGCTGTTCGGCAGCGAAGGGAGCACTGGGGACGCTCGGAGCTTCCCCGGAGGAGTGCGGAGAGGGGCCAACCCCGCAGGGTGGAGGAGGCGGTGCGTCTGCTTCTCCGAGCAGAGCGGTCGGGGGAGTGCGGGGAGACGTGGGGGTGCACAGGGGGGCCCGTGTCCATGGAGAGCCTTCTGGGTGCACAGCGCGGGGACCCTCGGCGATCGCCAGCTCGAGAGCTGGGGCGTTCAGGGTGCACCCTGCCAGGTCTCGCCGCCCCGGACAACAAAGGGAGCCTGGCCGGACTGAGCTCCGCGGCTGCTCCGGATCAGTTTCCCCGAGGGCCCCAGCCTGGGGGGCAGGGTATTGGGTCGGAGGGTGGGAGCGGGCAGCTTAGCTCCGGTTCCCCTCGAGCGAGCACCCCCAATCAGTGTCTGATGGGGGCCGCGGTGGGGACCTGGCGCCAACGCGCTCGGGGCGGCCAAGTTGCTCCGGCAACCCTCCCCCCGGCAGATTCCTGGAGTCTCCCGGCTTCCCGCGCTGCCCGCCCCGCCGCCCTTTCCTCTGTGTCCCGCAGCTCCGGATCCGGGCGAGGCCCAGAGGAAAGCTCGGCCTGGCGGTGGGTGGGAGAGAAAGCCCGGGGGAAGCCGCGCCCCAGCTTCCTGCGGCGGCAACAGGTTGTTCCCGGAGCCCGCGGTGCCAGCTGACCTTTCTCCCGCCCCCGCTCAAGAGAGGTTTGCCTGCTGGGCGCCTGCGAGCGCATGCCGACCTCTCCTAAAACAAGCCAGTACACGAGGGGGTCCTCGCGTGCCCCCCAAAACTCAGTCGAGATTCAAACCACGCGGCCACGTGTTGGGTCGAACCATAGAAAGTTACGTGGAGCGTTGATGTGCACGGTGGCAGCCTGGAGCCCTTCCTGAGCGCCACACCTGTGCCAAGCGCGTTACCTATTGGGTCTCTGCCGGCTTGATGCAAATCCCCATTTGACAGATGCGCAAAGATAGGGCTGGGGAACCGACGCAACTGCCTTTGCTTTGCTACCGGGCTAACAGGGAGAGCCAGAGCCTTCCGTGCCTTTGCTGAAGCTTGGGCTGTTGGCTATTTCACAAGGGCGCTTTGGTTTAGTTTTGTTTTCTTAAAGTGCCCCACACATTTTTTGTGAACTTCCTTATGATTTGTGTGCTAGACTGTTTCTCAACGCTTTATTTAGTACGGTGAAGTAAACAAGTGCATCCCAGGACAGCACATCAAAGAAAATAATAAAACTTTAAACCAAGTATTGTTTTCTTGGCACTGTTTAAAATATGAAAGATAACAGGTTTTGCAGAGGCCAAGAGCGATCTCTGAGATTTGTTAGGAGTCAGGGTGGTGGGCAGCACCTGTGGCTCAAGGAGTGGGGCACGGCCCCCATATACCGGGGATGGCGGGTTCAAGCCCAGCCCCAGCCAAAACTGCAAAAAAAAAAAAAAAAGTCAAGGTGGTTTGTTACAAATAGTAGAAGCTACTCTATAATTTTAGCAGAAAGAGGACTTGGAAGGATGGAGACTGGGTGTCTCAGGTAAGTGTCTTCAGGCCTGGGAATTCTGAACATGCATTAGGACCCTTGATTGGTGAATGGCCACAACTCCCAGGGGGGACCCTAGATGTGGCTGCTGGCGCTGCCACCGTGGAACGCCTACGATTGGCTGAGCTTGGCTCACTTTCCCCATGACAGTTTGGGAGCCTCAGCTGGCCTCACAATGAAAGGCGGGGTTGCCTCCCCCAGGACAAAGGTGGGCTCAGAGGTTGGTTATCTCCCCACCACCCAAAGCACCCCATGACAAACATCTACAACGGAGATCCCTTTCCCAAAGAAAGATTCTGACAAGTTCCATCAAAAGAAGAAATGAAGCTTATGGGTCACCATGTTTGCCTTTAAGCCAATGTTGAGATGAGGTTCTCTGGACTCCGGGCTCAGAATCATGTGAGGTATTTGTTTAACACTGACCGTCCTGGGCCTCTTGCCCAGTTTCTATTCACTGCATTTAGAGTGCAGACCAGGATCCTGTGCCTCAAACTTTAGTTGTCTTAAGAATCAATCCCCAGGGGAGCTTTAGCGGACCATTGCGCCTCAGCCCAGAAATAGGTCCAGTAATCTGCATTGTAAGCAAAGGCCCCACTTCATATCTGACTGCTGGTCCCTGACAATGTCCCTGGCTCTTAGGGCAGCTCCATGAGCCGCTGCCCTTGGCTCTCGGGGACCCAGTGGGGTTTAACAGACCAGTATTCAGAATTTCTCTTTTGGCACAACTAATTAAAACTGAGAATAAAAACTCTTCTTTTCTGATTTTACTTTAATCAGCTGTGTAGTGCGTCACCGTCAGTGAGAGATGTTATGTTTTCTTAAACTTTACTTTAACAGTGTTAAGAAGGGACTACGCTTTGGAGCAAGATGTACAGAAATATGGTCATCCGTCTCCACTTCTCTTTGGACTCAGGCGATAGTCCCATCTTTGCAGCACTGCGCCGTGGTTCCTCATTTCATTTGGGATTCCCATTCCTCTTGCTTTTCCACTGAGGGAGTTAGGGAGCTTGTTGATCCCTAGTTTTCCCCTGGGCGGTCTCCCTCCATCCCCGCGGAAGCGAGCCTTTCTCAGCAGCTGAGCCCTTAATCCTCCCAGCTGTTGCTCTCCAGGCTTAGCTCCCAGCCTGTCCTGCAGCAAGAAAGAAGGCAAAGTGTGCGCTCAGAGGGGGAAACAGGTGACAGGGCTCTGGTGTCTATCCTGGAGGTGTGGAACTGGAGCGTGGGTTGCTGAGCTTGGTCCTGAGAGCCACCTGGGGAGCAGGGCAGCCCATGACTTGGTAATAGGGGTGTGTAGGGTTGTTCTGGTGGTAGCTCTCTGCAGAAATAGTGGGAGGAGAACGGGACTTTGGAGACAGCCGGGGCAATAATCTAAAGGGATTAGATAGGAATTAACATCTTCGGTAGCTCATGGAGTCTCACTCGTCTGGGGCTTTCTTTGCCTTCAGTACTGGAAGGGTCCCTCTGGCCCCTTGTAAAAAGTGTCACTTTGTTGATCATCCATGTTCCCTTCTTGAGGCAGTGTGGCTTTTAGGAGCACCCTGTACTTAATCTTGAAAGTTCTGTGTGATGATCTTAGAAAATGACAGCAGCATGCTCCAGAGTACCAGCTCAGACAGGCAGAGGCTCACACCCCGCTCCTCCGAGGGGCTGTGCTGACTGTTTAGCCTCAAGAAATGGCACAGGGAGGGCATCAGCTATTTTGATTGACTAATTTTTTTTGAGACAGAGCCTCAAGCTGTCACCCTGGATAGAGTGCTGTGGCATCACAGCTCACAGCAACTTCCCATTCCTGGGCTCAAGGGAGTCTCCTGCCTCCACCTCCCAAGTAGCTGGGACTACAGGCGCCCGCCACAACGCCCGGCCATTTTTTGGTTGCAGCCGTCATTGTTGTTTGGCAGGCCGGGCTGGGTTCGAACCCGCCAGCTCAGGTGTACGTGGTTGGCGCCTTAGCCTGTTGAGCCACAGGCGCTGAGCCATGATTGACTAATTTTTGTATTCAGCAGGCTCTTCACTAAACATCACTGTATGCCACGCTCTGTGTTAGTTTCTGGCAATGGAAATACAGGCAGGCCAGGGCCGCCCTGGAGGTGATCTTTGCCCTATTCCCTCCCCAGACACCGAAGTGGCAGCTGCTTTTAGGATTCCCGTTTCTTCCTTCCCAACCCAGGGGCAGGTGGAGTATCTCTCTGCTCGCGTTGCCTCTCAGCTCCTAGCCCCCTAGCTGTTGAGGCATTGACTCAGGGGGAAGGTTTCCATCACGATTCCATGGTGAGCTTTGAAGACAGATTCCAGCATCACAGAGCCTGTTTGGGCCCTGAACTTGAGGCTCTGCCCTTTTAGTTTGAACTGGGGGGAGGTGGCCAGGGGGATGTTTGAAATGAGATCAGTGAGCAAGTAAGTAGAATATCAGACAGTGTCAGGATACATCTCCAGAGGCAGGCAGGACAACACAAGCTGGGAGAAAAAGTAAGCATGTATTTGATTCCGGGGCCACCAGCTCGGACCAGAGCCTGAGAAGGAGGGCTCTGTAGGAACAGTGTCTGGTGACATGGTTACAATTTGGGTTTATAGGTAAACTGCTGTATTCGGATTCTGGCCCGCTGATTATCTCTCCTGACTTCAGGCAAGCCACCAAATTGTCTTTGCAGCAGTTTCCTCATCTGTAAGATGGGATAATGCCTTAAACAATGGAGTGTAGTGAGTGCCCAGTAAATGTCGGTTTCTGAGACCACAGAGCTTTCTCTGCACCCCTGGTATTTGTCTGTGTCCTGGATTAGGCCGCAGGGCTTGTCTAAAGCTCTGAAGCTTCTTCTCCCCAGCAGCTCCTGGTGCTTCCTACGGCACGTTACAGGCTTTGGTGTCGCTGACGCTGTTTCTCTCCCTGCCAGGGATGGTGGTTTGGTGAATGACCCCCTTGGAGGACACTCTTCTGTGCCCTTGCTGCAAGCCAGCCCAGCCAAACGACAGAAGATTCAGCAGCTCCAGGGCCCACCACGCCTCTAATGCACAGGTTACCCCCATCTTCCCCAAGGCTACTGGAAGCTCTGAGACGAGAGGCACCCGGTTCCACCTCATGCTCCGGGGACCTTGCTAACTATGGCGCTCGTGCTCACCCTCCTGCTGCTGCTGGGGCTGTGCGGGAACTCCATTTCTGGAAGGCAGCGCTCGACCACAGAGACTCCTGGGGTGTTGCATTATGAATGGCCTGCAGTGAATTATGAGACCCAAGACTCCTATAATGCTGGGTCCATGGGCGTCCTCTTTCGTATGGTGCAGACCTTTCTCTACCTGGTGCAGCCTCATCCTTTTCCTGAAGGTAAGTACAAATTTTGGGGGGAAAGATAGCATGTGTCTCCAAACACACCCAGAATACTGTTTTTTAATGCCAGCACCATCAGTATATAATATATTCAGCATTTTAAAACATGAGGTTCAAAATGATTGATTTTCATAAGCACAGGGAGTATTTTGATAGAATTTAAGACGATGTACCAAGTTAAAAAGGTTGGCAGGAATGCAATGATAAGAAATGGAACCAGGGCTGTGCCTGTGGCTCAGTGGGTGGGGCGCTGGCCCCATATACCGAGGGTGGCGAGTTCTAACCCAGCCTCGGCCGAACTGCAAAACAGAAAAATAGCCAGGCGTTGTGGCGGACGCCTGTAGTCCCAGCTACTCGGGAGGCTGAGGCAAGAGACTCGCCTAAGCCCACGAGTTGGAGGTTGCTGTGAGCTGTGTGATGCCACGGCACTCTACGAGGGCGACAAAGTGAGACTCTGTCTCTACCAAAAAGAGAAAAAAAAGAAATGGAACCAAACTGTGTTGCTATCTTGGTTTTCTAGTTCTTTAGATTTTTTGTTGTTGTCGTTGTTTTGTTTTGTTTTGATGAGAGCAATGAATTACTCTAAGGCACTTACCAAAAGTAAACGTTAGGGTAAAACTAGGATAAAAATGGAAACTGGCATCAAATGAGAAGTTAATGATTACTTGGCATCTGACATCTGATGGCCTCCTTAGCATTTAAAAATGTTAATTAACTCTCCTCCACCCCTCAGGAAATGCAAATTTGACCTTGCTCAGGGTAAGGACAGACCTGTTTACCTGATTAACTGTTTGCTTCAATTCTGAGAGTTTGGGTGTGAGGGAAGGAGGGATGGGCACTTGCCAGAATTTTCATGGCATTGTGCTAGTATTCTTTATATATAGCCACTTTGGCTTTCTTACTACTGTTTTCCATTCATCTGAGCTGGAGGGAATGTGTTCACAGAAACCGGGTTATGGAAATGGAAATAATCTGTGGGAAGTATCTGCTGCTAGACTTCAGCAGCGTAAATTTTTGGTTGACTTAATGTTAGATCTGTTCTGCACTTGTTCTTTAAACTGCAATGATTTGAATAAAATCATTGATTATAAGATTTGTTTTAATCTTTCTTTATCATATTGTTTAGCTGGTCAGCTAACATGCACGGGTCTTATTTGTGTGTGTGTGAGAGAGAGAGGGAGGGAAGGAGAATGCTATGTGGGGAAACATCACTTTTTTATGGGGAGTTTATAGATTTTCATTAAAACACATTTTCCTTGAATTTCTGTTATATTTAGTTGTCATGGATTCAGCAATTAAAACAGTTGGCAGCATAGTTAGCAATGTTTTGCTAGTTTAAATTTCAGTACAATGAACTAAATCTCTTGAGTCGTTATTGTCACTAAAGAGAATCCTGGACTAATGCTCCTTACTATTTGTGTCACTAACTTTGGAAAGCAAAAGATTAAAGGAGAATATAAGCAGAGTTTATTTATTCACGTTGAATACACATTTGCTGTTCTGGATAGATAGATATCTCTTAGCTTATTGGTAGACTGTATATAAGTGTTCTTGAATAAACGAATACCTACCAGTGGTTTCTTGGCTTCTTTGGTTTTCTTTTTTAATATAAAAAGTGTAGAATTCAGCTGTTCAGTATGAATTTGCAACAACTTCTTTGAAAAGATTGGAAAGCTTCCCATGTCCTATTCTGCAGCATATCAAGTAATTAGTTAATCTCTTAATCTCTTCCCACATGTTGTTCTATTTTGCTCCCATTAGACTTCGCTGGAAGATTTCCTCATACTCATTTTACAAGGGAAAGCAGGATTTTTTAAGGTCTTCAATTCAGATGATCAGTCTAGAAGCCATCCTCTAGCTTCATACAAAACTCCATTCTTAGGCATTGTGAAGTTTTGAACTTTAAGAACATTATCAGACTAACAGGAGGCATCTGAAGAATTTAAATCCTACGTAATCTGAGGGTGTTAGCCTAGTTTGTCTCTTGACCTTAATCAATACTGATTACCTGGGAGGAAGAAATTCTCAAAAGTTTAGCAGTAGGTGAGCAAAGGCCAGCATTACCCCTTTGGAGGGAAAAATTATTAGGTTGCCTAAAGACTGAATGTAACAGTTGAATGTTAGGCCAGAAACGGTGGCTCATGCCTGTAATCATAGCACTCTGGGAGGCCAAGGCGGGTGGATTGCCTGAGCTCACAGGTTCGAGACCAGCCTGAGCCAGAGTAAGACCTCGCCTCTAAAAATAGCTGGGCATAATGGCGGCCGCCTGTATTCATTCCCAGCTACTTGAGAGGCTGAGGCAAGAGAATTGCTTAAGCCCTGGAGCTTGAGGTTGCTGTGAGCTGTGACACCATCTACTGAGGGCGACAAAGTGAGATTCTATCTCAAAAAACAAAACAAAAACAAAAACAGTTGAATCTTAAAGTGTTCCCCCCCCATCTTCCTAGTTTTTATATTCTTTCACCCAGTTACTACTACATTTCATAATAGTCTCAGAGTCCCCATTGGGTTGGGACCAGTTAATTTCCCAGTCACCAAATTATAGGTAGATGTTTTTGTAATTGAAGATGCAAAAACCAAAAGAAAATTAAAAAATTTTAAAAACCCCACTAAAACGCAGAGTGATAGAGTCCTATTTATTAGTTTAGTCAGTTTAGTACATTAACCACACAGAAGACTTCAAGACTCATCCTCCACGGGTTCTTATCTTCATGGAAGATCTTGTCCCGTGGGTGTGACTTTTCATTTGAAAGACTAGCGGAGCTTTGAACGCGGAGTTCCTGTGTAGGTTGAAGACTAGAACTGGAAGGCACAGCCTGGGCAGGGGCTGCCTGTTTTCGTGCCATCTGACTGTGGGTTTTTGTTTACTTTATATCCGATCTCCAACTGAAATGGTTTACAAGATATTGCATCTGAAACGCAAAAGCCCTTGTTGTAGCCTTAATAAATACAAGATGGGTAGTGCTTGTTCAGCTGAGACTTCAGACAAAACCTCATTTCCTGGGCAGAAAAGATTAGATTAGATAGACCAGGAACACAGGTAACCATATCTGCGTAGATATGGCAGAATGTGTTCTAGAACCTTCTTTGGGTGTTTTACAAATGTCTGCCCTGGCCTGAGCTGAAAGAGGGGTACCCTATGCTGGGCTTAGGCTCACAAAGCAGAGAACTGTGTCTTATATTGAGAGGAGTTGCTTTTCATCCATTCACACCAGAATGGGTGTAGGTGGCAGGATGACTAGTAGGAGTTCAAGAAAGGGGGTTCCAGGCAGAGGGAAGGACATTCTGGGGAGTGGAGGAGACAGTCGGTCCAACATAGGTATGTTAGTCTATTCAGGCTGCTATAAAAGTTTGTGGGTTTTGAGACAGACTCTGTCATGGCCCATTATTTCACTTCCAAGAAACACAGTCAACAGCGTCCTTTCTGATTCACTAGTGCAAGTTTCAACTTGTTTGGCTTATTAGTTTTGCTGGGAGGGCTTCTTTTGTTTCTGTCCACACATTATGTTTCTTGACTTTTGTGTATCTCTAAATGTTCCCAATGACCCACATGTCATAGACTTGGTGGCTTAAACAACAGACATTTATTTGTTACAGTTCTGGAGGCTGGGATGTCTAAGATCAACATGTAGACTGATTTGCTGTTTAAAGAGGGCCAACTTCCTGGCTTGTACACAGACACCTTGCTGTGTGCTCACCTGGCCTTTCCTCCGAGTATGCTTTTGGGGAGGAGGTGGGGGAGAGAGAGAGAGAGAGTCAATTTCCTCTCTCCCATTAATCTCATCAAACACTAACCTGTCACATAACTCCACCATCAAAATCTAATCTAAACCTAATTGCCTCTCTGATGCAGCATCACAATGAGTTAGGACTTCAACATATGAATTTTGGGGGGAGGGGCTAGGGGAAGAGGACACAGTCAGCCCATAACAGTGGGTGAGGAAGATGTTCATGGAATAAGCTGGCCAAGGTTAGGGAGAGCCAGAGCTGGAGGAACTTGACTTCCGGGGAGTTTCATAGAGAGAAGAAGGCATGGTAGCCTTTGAGCAGAGGTTTCATTCAGTGGACAAACATTTATGGGAACCCCTGGCTTCAGTGGTGCACCTTGCTGGGTTCTGTGAGCCAGGGTATAAATGGAATTGGGTTTTGAGAAGAGGACTCAACAATGCTGGTAGGATAGATCACGGAGGTTTAGAGGCTCCTGCAGTAACCCAGAGGGAGGTAATAATGGACTTAGAACGAAGTTAAATGTAATGAGGAATTGGATGCAGTATCCACGTCATGTGCAAAGAACGTGGTTAAAATCCGAGCTCTTGCCTATTACCCACTGGGTGATCTCGCCCATATTGTTTGACTGTCAGATCCTCTTTTCTCTTAGATATAATATGACCATCATCATAGCCCACTCTAGAGGTTCTATTTCTGAGGGTTATGTGAGATGATATATGATATATGTTTAAATCCATGTCAGAAAAGCACCAAGAAAAATACTCAATAGTTCTGGTTACTGTTAATTTTATTATCGGAGAGGAAGAATTGACCAAATGCGATGCCAAAATTGGTGTAGAGAGGGGACTTGGGAATAAGAAGGTGTCCCCAGGAAGGGTCATTGGAATGTCCTTTCTGCTGCTCCCTCCAGGAGCCTTCTATATGAAATTGCCTCGTAAGGAACAGTTCTATTACTTTTGATGTTAAGTGGACTGTGTCCCGTTGGCAGGTCCACCAGTAACAGAATGAGGTATAGAAGGCAGGGCTCCAATATGGGGCTTCCAACAACTTTGGGAGGTAGATGACGGTGGTAGGTGCTGGTGGTGTTTCTGTTCGTCACATTCCCCTTTACAGACTGGAAAATTAAGTCAGAAAGAGACCATATGTTCAAGGTGCACATGACCATGAGAAAGTGATTACACATTCAAGGCCCACCACGTGACCAGGACAAAGAGATCACGTGTTGAAGGTTCACATTAGCCATGTGCTGTGGATTAGGAACTGCTCTCACTAGGACTAGTAATTTCTCCTATAAACCAGAGCTACCTTGCAGGTAATTTGTTTTTTATTTCCTCATAGCGCATTTAAAGCAACTGTAAGTTAGTATGGAAAGTGGTAAACTTTGCATATTAAAATTATGCAGTGGAGATTATCTGATACAGACGAGTGAGTTGAGACTTACAATTTCATGTGGTTGTGATGTATTTGGCCTAAGTTACGACCCCCGTCTGGGCCATTCTAATGAAACAAGCAAAGGAAAAGACATCCTGTTTTTAGTTGTACAGAAATTCTCTGAAATTATTCTCTGTCCTGTTTTGGTATGGTTTTAAAATTAGATTTTAGAATGGTTGACCTATTTCTAAAAGCATTTTAGGCTGATGCAGTTTGCTTCTGGAATTTGGGTGTGTGGGAGCAGAGTTGGGTAAGTTGGTGGAAGTGGGGAAGTGAGGAGCGTTTCCGCAGAATTTCCAATTCACTTTTCCTGTAAAGCAGGGACAAGAGAGGACAAACAATGGAAAGATCACTAATTGGTTGATACCAGGTGACTTCTCTGAGTATGACAAGGACTGTGACAATGGAGAGGACTTCATCATTGTACCCCCTGAAACCTGCCAGTTTGGGACACAAGGCTGATGTCACTTTCCTGATGACAGCTCGGTGTCACTTTGGCACATTGGAACCTTAGCACGTGTTATTCCATTTTGATTTTCACCCTGGTCTGTTGGGGCCTCGAGTTGGACCTTAGTCTGAGATGGAACTTAGTCTGAGATGACCTCCTATAATTTTTATGGAACATACCTAAGGGAATCACAAAGTGGGGGTTGTCCTCAGGACCCCAGGTCATCTCAAGGGACCAGGATGAGCTACCAGGGACTGGTCCTCGCTCTCAGGGCTTCCTCGGCCTCCTGTCTTGCCGCCGCACCTTCTCTCTGCGCATCCACCTGCCTCCTGCCCACCGCTCTCCCTCTGGCTTCCCTGTGTCTGCAGGTAGAGAACCAGGTGCTGAGTCTCAGGTTGCAGTCCAGCTTCCTGGATGGTGCCTGGGAGCATCTTTCTGTTCCAATTCTAAATTCCCAGAGAAGGCCTCTGGCCCACCTAGGCCAGACACCAACCAGGGAGCCATTGAATACCCGTGTCCAGGACCCTCCTGTGTGGGCCTAGCTGCCATGAGCCGTCACTGTCACACGGCCTCAGAGGCAGAGAGAAGTTTCCAGAAAAGGTACAGCTGTGCAGGGAGCACAGCAGGCGTGTCTGTGCTCCAACATCTGCGTGTTCTTATTTAATTCAGACAAAGCCGGCATTGTCACCTTTAGAACACATGATTTGTGCTGGCAATGGGCCTAGCTGTAAATGAGGTCACAAAGCAAAGAGCTGATAGCCATTGATCCTCTCGGGCAGCTGGCATCCATTCAAAATAGCAAACCCTATCTTGTGCCTGCTTTTGGGGCCTTAGGCAAGTCAGCAACCTGCTAGCCGGGTGCTGTTACTTGCCAGCTTCACAGAGGGGAAGATGAGGCTCAGAGAAACAAATAACCTGCCCCAGGTCCCTAAAGTTGCAGCCGCCGGCTTTGAACCCCATAAGACTGGGTTTTAGAGTCCAGGCTCATAATCACTACTTTTATTTTGCTGAAAAGCAAAGTGTTACTCAGAGAGGTCAAGGGAGAGATACAAGGTCACACAGGCTGGTGGCTAAGAGGCTGAGCCAGGGTTGCCCCAGGGCCTGGCATCTCCCCAGCGTGGGCTATTTCTTCCGGTTGCCTCCAGAGGGGAGGAGACGGGCTGTCCAGAGTTCATTTGATGCCACCAATGACCTGCAGGGTGAGTTGGGGTGGCAGGTGACGCTGGGCAGATTCTGATGCTCCTAATCCTCCTGGCCTGTCTTCAGCTTCACGGGACAGCTTTTATAGCTAAACCAAAAAACATCCTGTTGACAGTTATCCCTTTACCTTGTCCACAAAGCCCCCGTGAAAGGGCTCCTATCTTTCCACACGAAAATAACAGGTGAGGCAGGCTGTGTACAGCTGGGAAATGTCCTTTGAAAGACACCAGAAGAAAAGCTTCCTGCTCTGCTGGTCTCAAGCATGACGTCCTTTCAGGAGGTCATTAAATACACACAGGAAGCAGAGATTAAGTTTGAATGTAAATACAGAAGGCCACCGGGCAGCTGCTGGCAGACACCGGCCCGTATCAAATGGTACGTGTGTGTTGAGGATGAGCAGAAGTGATATCCTGAAACGTGCCCTTGGAGAAGCAGTCGGAAAGTATGGTGTCTACATGGTGGTGCCAGATCGGAGCCCTAGAGCAGTGTTGACTTTACCCCCACACTCTGTAAAATAATTTATTTATTTAGTTAGTTTTTTAAAAGCAAGCATGAAACAAAGTTTGAGGAAGAGAGAGAGATAGGCTTACAGCGTAAGAAACCTTCCAAAGCAGGGTGTTTTCGCCGTAGACAGCAAACAGGCCTCCATTGCCAGGACAAGCACGTAAAGAGGCCTATAAAATAGTTTAAAAAGTTTGATCTTGAGCGAAATCTGAGGACTATGAACCACAGCCACACACCCCAGAAGCCTTGAGCAAGTGGACTCACAGTGATGGGGTTATAGTTTGCTTTTATACATTTTAGGGAGACAAGAATTATAGGTAATGTCATAAAGCAAAATGCAGAAAACATACATTGGTTTGGCCCCAAAATGTGGGATATCTGGAAGTTAGGTTCTGTCTAAAAAGACCAGGAGTCAGTGAAAAGGAATGCTTGTGATATAAAGTGTCTATTAATCAGAGACCAAGTACCAGAAGACCCCAGGGGTTCATTGTGTGTGCACATTGAGGAACCCGCAGGTGTGTCTTGCATAGCCCTAGGCCTGTTTGTGCCTCACAAAGGCCACCTCTAAGAGGGGAGGGCCACGATGAGGCTTGTCTTAGCTCCTTTCTTATGACTAGCAACTTAGTTTTAGGGTTGCTAAACTGAGGGGCCAAGAGGGGGTCCATTCAGTCTGCTGCTTATGGGAGAGCCTTAAAATTTTATTTAAGTTCATAGCAGGAAGGACATTACTGGGAGAGATGGCCACAGGCAGGCCTGCCACCTGCCCTCTGCTTGACTGGCATCTGGTTTGGAAAAGGGAACCACACGCTGAGTGGCTCAGGGCGGGCCACTCCAAAGCTTCATGGAGTAGTGTTTGAACTGAGCTGTGAGTATGTGGAAAAGTTCAAGAGCAGAGACCATTTCAGGAGGGGGGTGGGGGGGACCACCCAGGCAGAGGCCTGAAAGATGCAAGTTGAGACAGACTCAGAGGTTGTGCCCGGGAAACAGTAGGCTGAGCCCCACATGTCTGGGAGGTTGCCAGGGTGCCAGCTGGGGACTAGCTTGGTGACACATGGCGGACAGGCTCCGGAATGTCTTGTAAACACCTTCTCACTGGGTTCTGCAGACACTAGAAAGTGGCCATCACTCAGAAAACCTATAATCCTGAGCAAAGCCACATGAAGGAGGAGCCCATGCATTGGCCGCTGGGACTGTTTCTGAAAATTCTTCATGCATTTGGACACTGGCAGTCTAGCTTAGTACTCAAAGCCTTTGGACCAATAGCATCAACATTACCAGAGAGCTTGTTTGAAATATAGAGGCTTGGGCCCCATCCTACATCCACTAAAGCAGAATGTCCTGTTTTTGTTTTGTTTTGTTTTGAGACAGAGTCTCTGTATGTCGCCCTTAGTAGAGTGCTGTGGAGTCACAGCTCACAGCAACCTCAAACCCTTGGGCTTATGCCATTCTCTTACCTCAGCCTCCCAAGTAGCTGGGGACTACAGGCGCCCTCCACAATGCCCGGCTATTTATTTTGTTGTAGTCGTCATTGTTGTTTGGCAGGCCTGGGCTGTGTTCGAACCTGACAGCCTTGGTACATGTGGCCGGCCCCCTAGCCGCTGAGCTACAGGCGCCGAGTCATCGAATCTCCTATTTTTTGAATTTAAAAATATTTTGAAAATTTTTAATACATAGAGTATTCTATATATACAGAAGAGTGTGCCTAAGTTTACAGCGTGGTGCCTTTTCACAAATCATGCATATGTATGTAACTGTTGCTCAGATCAAGAAAAAGAGCCAGAAGAACCTCTGCTATCTACTGGTCCCTGCCCCTGACACAGCCCCAGGGTAACCTCGCACCTGACTTTCACAGTTATTCCCAGTTGAATTGCATCGTAGATGCTCCTTGGGTTCTAGCTGCTTTTGCTTAACAGCTCATTTGTGGGATTCATCCATGTTTTTACATGTGGTTGTATTGATTCATTCTCATTGTTGTACCCTTTCTATTATGTGGGATTTTCTAACATCCTCTTGTATCTACTGGATGAGCATTTGAGAAGTTTCTAGGTGGGCCATTAAGCATAGGGACGCTATGACAATCTTTCTTTATATCCTTTGGACTGTGTGCACTTGTTTCTGTTGGGTATGTACCTAGGAACATTCAAATTGCTGTGCCATGGAGTATACATTTTTTCACCATTAGTAATATTAGTGAATAGTTTTCCCAGGTGAACATGCCAACCAAATTCTTTTTTTAAAAAAAATATTATGTAAAATTTTAAATATATTCAAAAGTAGGAGAGTCTGGTAGGCCCTCATTTACCCATCACCCAGCTTCAACAACTTTCCACTGGTAGCCAGTCTTTTCCTAATCACTTCTCTTGCCCCCTTCCTTTATTTTGAAGTAAAACCCAGTGGTTCCATGATTTCATCTGTGAATATTTCAGTATGTGTGTCTAAAAGCAAAGCACCACACTGTTACTGTGTTACAGAAAGTTAACAGTAAGTCTTCAATACCCTCGAGAAGTCTTCAAACTTATTTTCTCAAAGATGCATTTTTTAAGTTCGTTTGAATCAAGATACAAGTGATGCCCATATATTATGATGTGCTGACATACATCCTTACTTCCCCCTTTGATTCACAGGATGTCCACAGAATTTGCTACAGGGCTGGACTCTGGTTCTGCCTCTCTGACGTTCCTTATCACGTTCCTCTGTCCTCTGTGTCTCCTGTAAACTAGTACTTACAGTTATGAGATTCAAGCTCATTTTGGGGACAAAAACAATGTATAGATTTGCTGCAGGAGATAGATTATGTTTGGATACGTCTCTTTTTGTGATGTTAGCAGCTCTGATGATCACTGTCTAGATCTGCTCATTCATAGCAGGCCCAATCCTTTCAAAAATCACTCACAAACATGTTTTTGAACATATTGTAACTTTTAAGAGAAAACAAGATACGGTATTTTGCCATGTGTAATGTGCACTTTTTTTGCACAAAGTTTTGAGGGAAAAATAAGGGTGTACATTATACAGGGGTGGTACTAATTCTGTATCTTTGTAGATTTGGGGGGGGGGTTGTTTGTTTTGTTTTTGAGACAGAGTCTCACTCTGTCACCCAGGCTAGAGTGCCATGAGGTCATTATAGATCGCAGCAACTTCAAACTCCTAGGATCCAGTGATCCTGCTGCCTCAGCTTCCCAAGTAGCTGGGACTACAGGCACCCACCATAACACGCAGCTGGTTTTCTTATTTTTAGTAGAGATGAGGTCTTGCTGGTTTAGGCTGGTCTTGAACTCCTGAGCTCAAGTGATCCTCCTGCCTCAGTCTCCCAGAGTGTTAGGATGACAGGCATGAGCCTATGTAGATGTTTTAATTCTTTTATTTATGCTTACGGATTACAAGCGTTAACTCTAGAAGGCAACAACATATCCATATGCAAAATAATACCCTGGAATCATCAGTTTTGTTGAACTTAACAATAAACTTGGAACGAGAGCATTTTCGGCCAATTGAAGAGCAACGTATTTCTCTTTGTATGCTTGAGGCAGGAGCTGGCAATCTAGCTGGAATTATTATAAAAAATATTAGAAAATCCCTTGTAAAATGTTGAAACGTTTTCGTATACTGCAAGCGTCAAGCCCACAGTTATTAAATATGCTGAAGAGCACAGCAACAGAGCTACCGAGAGCCACTTGGGACCTCTCCCGACAGTGTCTCTGTCATCGAATTGTGGAGGCAATGGGAAGAGAGGCTTCTGCAGATGCCTGGACAGAAGAAGGCCATGCGGGGGGAACCTCCAAGGTGGCCCCAGGAGATCAGGAGGTGAAGACCTGGACTCTGGAGCAGTGTCAAACTGGGATCTGTGTTTCAACCAGGATGATACAAGAAGAGGGTAAAAGGATTTCATGAGAAAAAAACCCTGATGACTTCTCAGGGACGCTTACATGGAGCTTTAGCTTTATGAAGAGAGGTTTGAGCATCAAAGCTTGTCCCCAAACTTCCAGTAACTTGTGAGAATCAAGTTTGGGGATTTTATTCCTATGTTATCACTCTTCAAAAGACTTACAATTTTGGGCTGTCCCAAATCACCAATATGGATGAGGTCCCACTCACGTTTGATGTGTCAAACAGCAGAACTGTGGATGTCAAAGGGGCAAAGACGTGGCAGTTAAAACTAGTGGTCGTGGGAATACACACTTGACTGTTGTTCTAGCCTGTTGTGTAGATGGGACACAAAGCTGCCACCTCTGATCGTTTTTAAAGAAAAAGAAAAAATTCTAAGTGGAGTTACTGTTCACATGCACAAAAAAGGGTGGACAAATGAAGAAGGCATGAAATCGCTTTTAGCAAAGTCTGGTCACGAAGGCCTGGAGTTGCTGTTAAAAAGAAAACAGCTTTCCTTGTCTTTGATCACTGCAAAGCGCATGTTACACAAAGTGCCAAAGTAATCAAGTGAACTTGAAATCCAACCTGCCGTGATACCTGGTGGGTAACCAGTAAACCGCGACCTCTTGATGTGTCAGTAAACGAGCCCTTTAAGACCCTAGTGAAGAAAGAGTGGATGTTGGGCACAGGCAGCTGGTAATGATTTAACACCTACAGGCAGAATAAAGAAAGCATCCATTGCCCAGGTTTGTAATTGGATCCTACGATTGCGGAATGGTGTCAAGAAGGAAGTGGTTGTGAAATTGTTTAGAAAGTGACTCTTCAGAAGACACCGTGTAGAAATTAAAGAAGATGATACTTCTTAAATTGACAGTGATGAAGAGCTTTTGGCCTTCTGTGATAGGTAAATGTTGTAAATTTGTTACTAGTACGTAAAATTTCTTGGACCTAGTGTTTTTGTGTTTTGTAATTATTTGTTACATAAAATTTCCGGTACCTTCATATATTAAAAGTAAATGCTTCTGTGGCTCAGTGAGTAGGGCGCTGGCCCCATATGCCAGAGGTGGCGGGTTCAAACCGAGCCCTGGCCAAAAAAAAAAAAAAAAAAAAAAAAAAATTTCCTTTAAAAAAAAAAAAATATTTCCGGGGGATAAAAAAAACCAAATTTTGAATTAAAAAATAAAAA
>CAUYRH010061571.1:0-10029 GCA_963574655.1 Perodicticus potto | reverse complement strand
TTTTTTTTTGAGACAGAGCCTCAAGCTGTCACCCTGGAGAGAGTGCCGTGGCATCACAGCTCACAGCAACCTCCAACTCCTGGGCTCAAGCGAGTCTCTTGCCTCAGCCTCCCAAGTAGCTGGGACTACAGGCGCCCCCTTCAACGCCCGGCCATTTTTTGGTTGCAGCCGTCATTGTTGTTTGGCGGGCCCGGGCTGGATTCGAACTCGCCAGCTCAGGGGTATGTGGCTGGTGCCTTAACCCATTGAGCCGCAGGCGCTGAGTCCCCAAATCCTGTCTTAATAATAGATTTTTTGCGGGGTGGGAAAGGGCCTCACTCTTTTGCCCAGGCTAGAATTCAGTGGTATGATCTTAGCTCACTGCAACCTGGAACTCATGTGCTTAAGCAATCCTCCTGCCTCAGCCTCCCAAATAGCTGGGACTATAGGCATGCATCACCACCGCCCAACTCACTTTTCTATTTTTGTAAAGACAAGATCGCGTTATTTTGCCCAGACAGTTCTCCAACTCCTGACCTTGTCAAGCGATCATCCTACCTGGACCTCCCAAAGTGCTGGATTACAGGCATGAGTAACCGAGTCCGGCCTTGATAGTGGAGTTAATTGTCTGCTGTCATCATTTCTCTTTCAGTTTAACTTTCCTAGACTGAGTGTCATAAGAGGAACATCTGTTTATAACTATTAAAAATAAATATTTCCTAGGGAAAGGAGGTTGCTTGTTATCTGAGCCATTTAACATGAATTTAATAATATATTCCACTCTAGTTTCCCAGACATTTTACTTTCCTTCACATTTTGTAAAAGAGTTAAGAAAAAATGCTAACACTTCTTTTTTATTTCAATTCATTAGCTTTTTTGATCTTGGGATAGGAACACTATTGCCAATAAGAGGCTGGGCAGAATGGCTAACACCTGTAATCTAAGCACTTTGGAAAGCTGAGGGGTAAGGATCAGTTTAGCTCAGATGTTGGAGACCAGTCTCAGCAAGATAGAAAGATACTATCTCTACAAGAACAATTTTTTTAAATTAGCTGGTCATGATGGCACTTGCTTGTCATCCCAGCTACTTTGAAGACTGAGACAGGAATTTGAGCCCAGGAATTTGAGGGTGCAGTGAGCTATGACAGTGTCACTGCTTTCTAGTCTGGATGACAGTAAGATCCTGTCTCAAAGAATAGAAAACAAAACCAAAGATACTAAATTGGTCCCCTAAGTGAATTATCACATAGTTTAAAAGTATGTATTAATTAATTATAGACAATTTGGAAATTAAGAGAAATATCAAGAAGAAGGTAAAAATTATTTGTAATCCCACTGAGAGTTACTCATTAATGACAATTTTAGCTTATTTCCTCCCAGTTCCCCCATCTCTGCGTTGTAAGTAATTATGTTTTATAAAGTTGGGTTCACACAATATTATTTCTTTATAATTTCTTTTTTATTCTGTAAAACATCATTGTAATTTTCTCTATCTTTATTTAACAGTCTTGGATGATTTTAATGCCACCATAGTATTCCATCTTATAAATGGGTCAAAATTTATTAACCCTATTGTTGCATTTCCTTTGGGGGAGGCATTATAAATAGTGCTACAGCTTTTGAATCTGAAGGGGTTTGTTTTTAGGTAATTGAGAACAACCAAAAAAATTCCCTTAAAAATCATCAAGTTTAAAAAAAATTTTATTTTATATTTAATGGATGAATTATAATAGTATTACGTTTATGGAGTACAGCATGATATTTGATATATGTATACCAGCCAACAGAAAAAAGATTTGTAATTCTAGCATTTAGAACTACCTCGTGTAAGCAGAGAGCTCTGCTTTACATGTGGAGTATTTATATATTCCAAAAAAGGTAAGGGACACTGGGAAATAGGCTGATTGGATACAGTTCTACATTTTCCTTATTTGAACATGTTCTGGCAGTTATCAGCCAGTGATTGGCTGAAAGCTCAGCTGCTATGATTGGCCAAGACTTGGCTATTTATTACAAGAATATACTCTAGGCGGTACCTGTAGCTCAGTGGGTAGGGCACCAGGCACCAAGGCAGGTTTCAACCCGGCCCTGGCCAGCTAAAACAACAATGACAACTGCAACAACAACAACAAAAATAACCAGGCATTGTGGCAGGTGCTGGTAGTCCCAGCTACTTGGGAGGCTGAGGCAAGAGAATCTCTTAAGCCCAAGAGTTTGAGGTTGCTGTGAGCTGTGACGCCACAGCAATCCACCCAAGGCGATAGCTTGAGACTCTGTCTCCAAAAAAAAAAAAATAATATACTCTAAAGTTAGATTTATTAGGTTATAGTGTGCTACAGATGGAGGCAGCTTTAGGCTAAATTTAATCTATTTTAACAATACAACATAGGTGATTAAATCAAGCTAAAAAGCATACTCATCATTTCATTTGACTGTTTCTTTTACATTTGAAATTTACTCTCTTGAACTACACAATACATTATTATTTACCATAATTACCTTACTGTGCAAAAGATTTCAAAATGTAGTACTCCTGTCTAGCTGAAGCTTTGTACCTTTTAACCAGGAGCCAGTTCAGTTATTGTATTTTTTTATCTCTAGAATTTCTCTTTTTAAACTAGTTTTTATTTCTCTGTTAAACTTCTAGTTTTGTTCACGAATTATTTTCCAAATTTCATTTAATTTTGTATCCATATTTTCTTATAGTTTCCTGAACTTCTGTAAAAGGATTATTCTTAATTTTTTGTTAGACATTTCATAGGCCCCAGGTCTATCATTAAAGCTTTATTAGTTTCTTTGGTGGTGTCACATTTCCTTGATTTTTCATAATTGTTTTTCATAATTGTTCACAATTCATTATTAAATTGGTGCTTGTGCTTTTTGAGTTTCTTGAAGTACATCATTATGGTATTTATTTGATATCTTTTAACTTTTTTTTGTTTTTGTGCAGTTTTTGGCCAGGGCTGGGTTTGAACCCACCACCTCCAGCATATGGGGCCGGTGCCCTACTCCTTTGAGCCATGGGAGCTACCCTGATAGCTCTTAAATTTTGATGCAGGCATTTATTGCTATAAACTTCTCTATTTATATTGCTTTTTCTGTATCCCCTAAGTTTTTGTATGTTGTGTTTATTTGTTTCGATACATTTTAAATTTTTTCTTAATTTATTCATTGACCCATTGGTCCTTTAGGATTATGTTTAATTTCCATGTATTTGTACATTTTCCAAATTTTGTCTTGTTCTTGATTTCTATTTCTATTGCATTGTGGTTGGAAAAAAATCCTATTTAAAATTTTTCATATTTGTTGAGATTTGTTTTGAGACCTAACATGGGCTCTTCTCAGAAGAGTGTTCCATATGCTGATGAGAGGAATCGCTGTTCTGCAGCAGTCGGATGCTATGTTCTGTACTATTAGGACTAATGGACTGCTTAATTGACTATCTGTTGGGTTAATTTGGTCTGTAGTGCATTTTAAATCTGAGGTTTCTTTGCTGATTTTCTGTCTGGATGATCTGTCCAGTGTTGAGAGAGGGGTGTTGAATTCTCCAACTGCTACTGTCTTGTTGTCTGTCTCTCCCTTTATATCTAATAATATTTGCTTTATATAACTGAGTGCTCTGCTGTTGAGTATTCCATATTTACAATTGTTCTCTTGCCTAAATGATTGCTTTATTATTATATATGTAGTGACCTCTGTTCTTAGTTTTTTTAACCTCACATTTATTTTTTCTGATATAAGTATAGTTATAGGGCCCTTTTCTTTCATCTTGAAGCACACGCTTCAGCATTTCTTACATGGCAAGTGTGGTTGAAATTCCCTCAGCTTTTATTCTCTTGGAGAAATTGTTATGTGTCTCTCATTTCTGATGGACAGATTTTCTGGATTTAGTATTCTTAGTTAACATTTTTTCCTCTTCAGCACTTTGAATATATCATCCCAATCACCTGGTCTATAAAGTTATGCCGAGAATTCTGCTGTTCAACACATTGGTACTCCCTTATAGGAGACTTGCTTTTCTTTTTTTTTTTTTTTTTTTTTGCTGCTTCAGTAGCCTATGTTTGTCTTTGATCTTTTTGAAAGTTTGTTTACATTGTCTTATTTAGATTGAATGTTATTGAGACCTTTGACTTTCTTGGTCCTGGATATTTATATTTCCCCCTAGGTTTTGAAATCTTACTGTTGTTACTATTTCTTTAGATATACTCTGTCCCCTTTTTATTTTTCTATTGCCTCTTGAACACCAATGATATATACTTTTGCTTTCAGATATTGTGCTGTAAATCCCATAGCTTTCTTTTTTCCTTTTTTTCTCCTCTGAGTTTATATTTTCTTTTCTTTTTTTCTTTTTTTTAATTTATTGTTGGGAATTCATTGAGGGTACATGAAACCAGGTTACACTGATTGCATTTGTTAGGTAAAGACCCTCTTAAAATCGTGTCTTGTTGGGTGGTGCCTATAGCTCAAAGGAGTAGGGCGCTGGGTCAATATAACAGAGGTGGCTGGTTCAAACCCAGCCCGGGCCAAAAACTGCAAAAAAAAATTGCCAGTCTGCCAGGTATCTGTGTGTGGAGCCTGGATATTTACATGGCTACATGATCATATCAAGTTAACCATCTACTCAGACCACTGCCTTCAGTGGAAACTCTACATTGAGTGACTACATACTTGTAAGGGGAGCAACTTTCTGCTCCTTATGTTTAAATGAGTGCTGCACACTTCTCTTGCTTTTATCTGGCAAGGCTTTGTCTTTCTAAAACAGCTGAGAAAAAGTGACCCTTTACTTGAAGTAAGTTATTGCTCTGCTTCTAAAGAAGGAAATTAACTCATAGGTTTTTTTTTTTTTAATGGTTAAACCTTTATGTTAAAAACTAGTTTGACCAGCTTGGCACCTGTAGCTCAAGCAGCTAAGGCGCTAGCCACATATACCAGAGGTGGCAGGTTCAAATCCAGCCCAGGCCTGCCAAACAACAATGACAACTACAACCAAAAAATAACTGGACGGTATGGCGGGTGCTTGAGGCTGAGGCAAGAGAATCGCTTAAGCTGAGGAGTTGAAGGTTGATGTGAGCTGTGATGCCACTGTACTCTACCCAGGGTGACAGCTTGAGGCTCTGTCTCAAAAACAAAAAAAAACTAGTTTGACCAATTTTCTGCACATTTGATCTTTGTTATGGGGATGACAATCTAATGGTATGAATAATCCTCCCTTCCTCCTCCATGGTACCTTCCCCTGACCAATCTTGCTGAAACTGAATTTGAATTGATTAGCTTCAATTCAATAACAGAGACTAAAGACAGACATTGAACTTCAAATACCGAGCTGTGTTAGGCTCATAGAGAAGAAATAAATTTCATCATGCCACAATATTATTCCCTACTGTAACCACTGGGAGAAACGTAAGGCCACCCTTTAGCCATATGGGGTGGAGACCCACTACTCACACATCTCTGTTTTAGGATTTAGGCGTGCTGCTTTGTTCTACTGGACCAGAGCTATCTGCCTGTGCTGCTCTTTTTAATTTGATCTCTGCACATTGCATTCATCACTGCTCAATAGTTGGAAGGAAGCAGTGGCAGTCATGGTTGGGTGGGCCTGGTTTTTAAAGCCATGCTGACTACGTGGTCACATCAGTAATTGCTTTAAGATGACGAGAAGCTCAAACCCTTGCTGAGCAGCATAGCCTATGCCATCGTGCCCCTGGGACCCCAGGGTCAGGCAGCAGCGGGAAGCAGCATACATAAAATATTGCTTGCTATCAATATTTTTTCTGGTAACAAAGGGCATTGCACCAGAGAGGTAGCTACATTGCATGTTCTGAGTTTGCTTTCTTAGTCTACAGAAAGGTTTGAAAAATTTAAAAATAAAGCTGAGGCCTAATTCACAGATAAGCAGTTCCAAGTACAACTAGAGTGAGTAAAAAATACCAAAATTCTGTTAGTGTGTTAGGGAAAAGTCCCCTAGATCAAGGAAAAAGAAGCAAAGCCAAGAAACTGGGCTGGTGGGAATTTAATGTCCTGTTTGCAAGCCTGACTCTGAAGTACAGTTACCCTCAGTGTTCAGGCTGCTGATGCCCCTTTCTATGGAAGAGAGGTGGATGAAAGGCTACCGTGACCTGGCTCATCAGTCCCTTCGGAGAAGGAAGAGAGGGAATATGGGATGGGTGCAAAAACAAAAGATGGACATGAGATAGTGCCTGGACACTAACACACAGGGGATCTGTTGGCTCACAGCCATCAGTGAAGGCAGGTCTCTGTGATGACCATGGCTAAAGACTAGGTTAAAACCGTGGATTCTGGGCGGTGCCTATGGCTCAGCGAGTAGGGCACCGGCCCTATATACCGAAGGTGGTGAGTTCAAGCCTGGCCTCGGCCGAACTGCAAAACAAAAAAACAGCCGGGTACTGTGGCGGGCACCTGTAGTCCCAGCTACTTGGGAGGCTGAGGCAAGAGAATTGCCTAAGCCCAAGAGCTGGAGGTTGCTGTGAGCTGTGTGACGCCACGGCACTCTACCGAGGGCAGTAAAGTGAGACTCTGTCTCTACAAAAAAAATAAAAAATAAAAAAATAAAACTGTGGATCTCTTGGCTCAGTGCCTATAGCTTAGTGGTTAGGGCGCCGGCCACACACACCGAGACAGGCAGGTTCGAACTCAGCTGGGGCCTGCTAAACAACAATGATGACTGCAACAAAAAAATAGCCAGGTGTTGTGGTGGGTGCCTGTGGTCCCAGCTACTTGGGAGGCTGAGGCAAGAGAATTTTTTAAACCCAAGGGTTAGAGGTTGCTGTGAACTGTGACATCATGGTACTCTACCAAGGGCAACATAGTGAGACTCTGTCTCAAAAAACAGAAAACAAAACTGTGGATCTCTGCCTGGAGAGAAACTTCAAAGCCAGTATAATTTTAATGTCTCTCTCACACACATGTATACACATTATTTATATATATATATATATTTTTTTTTTTTTTGAGACAGAGTCTCACTTTGTCACCCCTGGGTAGAATGCTGTGATGTCATAGCTCACAGCAACCTCAGACTCTTGGGCTCCAGTAATTCTCTTGTCTCAGCCTCCAGAGTTGCTGGGACTACAGGTGCCTGCCACAACGCCTGGCTATTTTTAGAGACAAGGTCTTGCTCTAGCTCAGGTTGGTCTTGAGCTTGTGAGCTCAGGCAATCCATCCGCCTCGGCTTCCCAGAGTACTAGGATTACAGGAGTGAGCCACCGCGCCTAGCCTACACACACACGTTTTAGAGAGAAAAATGTCTTTAAATGCCTGAAACTACAAGAGCAAGGAGAGCTGTGGTTTGGGGTTCCAATTTAGGTCTGTAGACAGAAGAGGATGGATTTCTTTATACCTTTCTCTGGCTCTAAGCCAGATCCTTTGTTCACTATTTTCTAGACACCTAAGGGAAAAGAAAGGAGTGAGAGTTCCAGTGCTAAATGCTGTATCCTAGGAGAGGCCCTAGCAACCCAGGCTTGACCATGAGGGCACAGAGGGGGACTGCCTCCATGTTTATAAGGGAGCCTGGATGAGGGAGTTTTAGGTTATTCCTCCAGACATTTTTCAGTATCCCCTCTTTTTGCCTTCATCTACTTGACATAACTGGGCCTCCTGATTACCCCTCTGGACTGTGGGTCACTTGGCAGGACAGTGTTTCCAAGATTGATGTTCTCCTTCAGCTTCTTGTGCCCTTCACCTATTCTCTGCTGCTGACAATTTCCTAAGAAAATCTGCTTTAATTGCATAATGGGCTGGCCTCCTAGTTGCCATCAATTAGGCAAAGGAAGAACTAGTCTAAACTCTCTCAAAAGTTAATTTCCACACCCAGCGCAGGGGCTACTGAACAACACATGTTACTTCCCAGCCTTGTAAAGACTTCGTACATTTGCCTTCAGAACATTAGGTAGAACAAAGCCTTGAAATCCATCCTAGGAAGCACTAACTTCCAAAATCTCAGACCATGTGCTTAAGCCACTCATCTAGTGAGAAGTGATAGACCTGCCCTACTTAGTCCACAGGGGTGTGGGGCTCATTGTCCGGCAGATGTGGTTGTTCTCCAGCTTGCCTACTTGAGAGTCCTGCTATTTGTCAGCAGAAGATGGGTCCTTCAGATGCATTTTGGTTAAATATATACACACCCAAATACATTCAACGTAAACGGAAGGGGTCTTCAAACACCTAGAACTGTAGCAGAAATTCCAGGCCTTTTTTTTTTCTCCTAACCTTTGTACATTTTCTTTCAGGGTCATTAGAGCTGTGGTGTCAGATGTTGCCTGACCAGCCTATTTAGTGTCTGATCATTTTGGTAGTTTTGCCTGTTACTGATGAGCTTTTGGGGAGGCAGACTGGGGTTGGGAAGATGAAATAGAAATGTAAGGAATTTTAGTAATTATTACACAGTATCCATGTGTCCACGTCTGAAAGTGAACCTTAAACAATTAGATCTCATGAACATTTTTCTAGTGAAGTCTTTCATTTTTAGGAATATTTTAAGCCTTAATTAACAAGAATCATTAAAGACCTGTACTTCAACTAAGCAATTCTGGAAAGGAAATACATTTAAGTGACTCTTTCTTTTTTTTTTTTGTAGAGACAGGTGTCACTTTGTCGCCCTCAGTAGAGTGCCGTGGCGTCACACAGCTCACAGCAACCTGCAGCTCTTGGGCTTAGGCGATTCTCTTGCCTCAGCCTCCCAAGTAGCTGGGACTACAGGTGCCCGCCATAACGCCTGGCTATTTTTCTGTTTTTTGCAGTTCGGCCAAGGCCGAGTTTGAACCCACCACCTTCGGTATATGGGGCCGGCACCCTACTGATGATCCACAGGCACTGCCCGATCTGTCTTTTTTTTTTTTTTTGCAGTTTTTGGCTGGGGCTGGGTTTGAACCCACCACCTCTGGCATATGCGGCCAGCGTCCTACTCCTTTGAGCCACAGGCACCGCCCTTAAGTGACTCTTTCTAGGGTAAAAACTTAGAAACTGGTGAGTGGACAAGTGCTTAGGTCAGGAGCATTACCTGAGGGAGGGATATAGTCAATCAGTGCCTCAAAGTGAAAAGCATCTCCACAGAAAAACTCCATGACCTTTCTCTAGTCCCCAAAGGTTACCTTAAAGGACAATAGACAGCAGATTCCCTTCTTAATTAACATTTTTATTAAATAACCCATTTCAAATAATGGTTAAATTCTCTAAATTTATATCATTCTATTAACCATAATCTAATCTCATTAACCTTGAAATCCCAGTCTTAACTACCCAATTCTATACACCATGGTACTATCTACTAAACTAATTAAGTGACCTTCAAACTATTTCTCCTCCATACAAAATCTTTTTTTTGCTCATGGTTTTTGTTGATTCTCTCTTGGTATCATTTCCTGTGAACTTGATTGCTGAAGGTCCCCGATCTGAGAACCTCCTTATCAAAATCAAATCATGTATAAAAATTTCACTTATTCAAACTGGTTTATTTCACAGCCTTCTCCTACCAACCCCATCCCTACCCTCTAACTGCCTAGTAGCTTGCTGTTTTGTTTTTTTTTTTGGCCTAAAGATCCCATTAAGAGCTCTATCTATCTATCTATCTATCTATCTATCTTATCTATAGTAGGAACACAGAGCTCTCTCCCTTACTCTCCACCTGACAGGAGTGACTGGGGTGGGAGAAGGTCTGGAGAGAAAATGACAGATGTTTCCTTTACTTCCAGAATCCCCTGAAGCAGTGTTCCTGACTTTAATGCCACTGCTTGAATACTGATTCTAGATAACTCTAGTCTTCCATTTTTACATCCTTAAGGCTGGCTGAAGAAACAAGAGCCTCACTGTTAACTCTGGCTTTGCTTTTTCTTCCTTTCTTTTTTTTTTTTTTTTTTTTTTTGAGACAGAGCCTCAAGCTGTCACCCTGGATAGAGTGCCGTGGCATCACAGCTAACAGCAACCTCCAATTCCTGGGCTCATGTGAGTCTCCTGCCTCTGCCTCCCAAGTAGCTGGGACTACAGGCGCCCGCCACAACGCCCGGCCATTTTTTGGTTGCAGCCGTCATTGTTGTT
>CAUYRH010061570.1:0-24287 GCA_963574655.1 Perodicticus potto | reverse complement strand
CTCTCATTTTATTTTATTCTCACAACAATCCTGTGTGGCCAACAACCCTGTAAAGGAGAATCATCAGTTCAGGGAGGAGAAATGACTTGCTTAAAGCCACACAGCACATTCCAAGCCCCAAGCTCCGAAGAGACGAGGAGGAAGGAGGACTCAGTACCGGCCTGGCCGGCGAGTATCAGGGATGCTGCCCAGGACTCCATTGGGACACGTGGAGAGATCCAGGCCCCTCCCTCTGACCTTGTTCTCTGCCCGCCGGGAAGTACGGAGCTGGGGGCGGGGGCGGAGGGGGTGCTCAGCTAGTCCCTGGGACTGTTTCCACTTGGTGGCACGCCCTGGGGTGGGGCTTCTTTGGGAGACCAGTGGCCTTGAACTCTGCGCTAAGGGGCCTCGCCTGACAAAAGCCCCGGAGACTCGGAAGCCTCTGCGGGAGACGGATGGAACGCTGAAAAAAGGAGCCCGAGGGACAGGGTCGGGGAGCATGAGCAGGACCAGTTCTTCCCCTGAGGGGAAAGGGCCTTTGGAGCCGCTAGGAGGAATCCTTCCCAGCTCACAAACCCGGGAAGGCAGTAAACCCCAGGGCGGAGCGGCCCCGCCCACCTTCTCTAGGGCGGGCTGGTAGAGGCAGCCAGGGCCAGACCCAGATTTTGTGCCTAAGGAGTCTGGACTTTCCTGCCACCCCGAGGAGCACCGAGTGCCTCCCCTGCAGGGTAAGGTCCCTTGGAGGCCCGCGCTTTCTCTGAAAGTGAAAGGAGTGGGCGGGGGGCGCGGCCTAGGCGGGGCCCAGGCGGGCGACCGCGCAGGCTCCGCCCCGGGGCAGTCTCAAGCCGCGGGCGCCTAGCGACTCCAGCACCCGCGGCGCGGCGGGCTGGTGGGCTTAGCTGCTGCGCCAGTGCAGGGAAATGACCCTGCCTGGGGGCCCGACGGGCATGGCACGGCCGGGGGGCGCGGGGTACTGCAGCCCCGGGCTGGAGCGGGCCCCGCGCCGGAGTGTCGGGGAGCTGCGCCTGCTCTTCGAGGCGCGCTGTGCGGCGGTCGCTGCTGCAGCCGCTGCAGGGGACCCCCGGGCCCGCGGGGCCAAGCGGCGTGGGGGGAAAGTCCCTAACGGGCTCCCGCGGGCTCCCCCAGCCCAAGTGATCCCGCAGCTGACGGTGACAGCCGAGGAGCCCGACGTACCCCCGCCCAGCCCTGGGCCGCCTGAGCCCGAGGGTGACTGTCTCCCGGCAGTGGGCTCGCTGCACCTGCAACAACCTCGCCGCCTTTCCACCTCGTCACTCTCCTCCACTGGTTCCTCGTCGTTACTCGAGGACTCGGAGGACGACCTGCTGAGCGACAGCGAGAGCAGGAGTCGCGGCAACGTGCAGCTGGAAGCGGGCGAGGACGTGGGTCAGGTACGGGCCGCGGGGGCGGGGCTAGCGCCTGGTGCGGGGGCTGTGCACTGGGGACCCGGCTTGGAGCTCTCGGAGGACCGACTCCTGTCCCACGGTCCCTCAGCGAAGGGTCAGATTCTTACTGTTTAAAAGAAACATAGGGGTTGCAGGGAGGCACCAGGCCGACCTCTCTCCTTAGCAATTCCCCTTCCCCCCGCCCCGGCTTCGTAAGCGGGTCGCGGCCCTAACCCTGGGGCCTCTAAGAAGGAGGGTGAAGAGTACACTACCAGCCACCAGGACCCGGCGAAGCTGGGGGAGCGTACCTTGGAGGCTGTGAGGTACGACTGGAGGAATCGAAGGGACTCAGCTTTGCCCGGTGAACCCTCAGAGAGAGGGGCAAAGGAGTGTTTCCCTCACTTTCCGCCCCCTCTTCAACGCCGCGGCCCCACCCCCGCCGTTGCCACGGTTTCCCTCTCCTGAGTGGGAGTGGAGAGGAGCTCCAGGCTCTGCTCGGGAGCCGCTGCCGTCTGCTCCCGGCGCCCGCACGAGGCGTGGACGTAGGGAAGGGAGGGGCGCAGGACTAAGAGCTCTGGCAGGGAGCAGGACGCAGCCCACCTAGTGCAGCCCCCGACCCCCACAGACTCCCTGGCTTGCTGCTCCTAAGCGTAGCCCAGGGAGAAGGTAAACTGAGACTGAAAGGGGGCGTAATCAGCCTGCTAGTCTCTGACTCTGGTAGCCTGGATGTTCTAAGGCAAGAGAAAACCCAGGCCGGGATTCGTTGAAGTCATTCCAGGCGCCCGGCACTTACGGATGTAAGCTCCCGGGACAGCCTTCTTGTCCCCCTCGTTTTAACCAAGGCCAAGGAATACCTTAAATAACTGCCTTCGGTCAGCGCTAAGGACTTGCTCTAAATCCACGTTACACAAGTGTCCCTGAAGCAAAGAGAGAGGCGAGGGGCGCCCTGCGGCCTCTGGTACCTCCAAGCCTGCCCGGTAGCCTGGGTCGGGACGACCGGGTGTGCGAGCCGCTGCGGGGAGAGCGCTGGGGCTCGGCCTGGGCCTTCTGGGCCCGGGCTCTCGCCGCACACTCGGATTGGACAAGGCGGAGAAGACACTGTATCGACTTGCGGTCGCTCCGTAACTCTGAGTCCCCTGAGATTTACATTACCTAGTGGGCGGTGGGGTTTGACACAAGAGGGGAGAGTGATTGTGGTGGGCGCCTGTGGTCCCAGCTACTCGGGAGGCTGAGGCAAGAAAATCGCCTAAGCCCAGGAGTTGGAGGTTGCTGTGAGCTGTGACGCTACAGCACTCTACCGAGGGGGATAAAGTGAGACTCTGTCTCTACAAAAAAAGAGAGAGAGAGAGCGGAGAGTGAAAGCAGGAACACCCCTGCCCCCCGCCTCCAGGTGTAGGTAGGATGCAGGGGCTCAGTCACAGCCTGCGGCTTTCCTCTTTCCTGCCCCGACTGGTCAGGGTACCCCTGACCCACGATCATTTCTGGAGCAGCCCTGGCTTATGTAGGGGGCAGATGCCGCGGAGGGGTTCCCAAGAACGAGCGGCAGCGAGAGCAGTCCTCCCACTCTTCGTTGGGAAAACTTGAGCATTAAGCACTAGGTGGGCTGCTCCCCCGCTCAAATCTCTGACAGCTGAGAAGCGGGAGCAGGCTAGCGGTGCCGCGAGTGGGGGCCTTGAGGGCGCGGGCACGCCCCGCTTCCCTCTTCCGCCCGCAGAGACCTGGCGGAGTGCCTGGGGGAGGGACTAAGCGAGGAAGAGGTCCCGCGGCTCAAGCCTGAGTGCAGTGTAGACAACCCCCGTTGAGGTCAAGACAGCTTCAGCTGTGTCCTGGGCGTCTTCGGTCCGCCTCTTCCACCCGACCCTACTGTCTTCCGGAGCCGCCGGGAGCGGGTGCAGATGGCCACTGAGGGCCTTTCCAGCTCCAACCCTGGGTCTTCCCAACCCCCAGCCCGCCAGGGCCTCCCCGAAGGCAAACAGCCACGGCGGCGGCAGATAAGCCAGGGGCTGTTGACAGAGGCTGCCTGAGTCCTCGTGGAAGGGCCTGGAGCGGACTTTGCCTCTGGCTGTGCCGGAGCAACACAGCCCTCCACCCAGGCTGCCTTTAGGGCTTTCCCCGGGCAGGAAGCAGAGCCGATCCTGCCAACTGTGAAGGATGCACCTGAGAGAATGGTAATAAGACCCAATTCCAGGACTCCCTCCCTACCAACCCTACATTCGGGCCTAGGCAGAGGGAGGCCAGGGAAAGCCATGCCTACCTCTGCCCAGCACATACATCTTCCCCCTCGCCTCCTAGGAACGCTGTGCAGCCTGCCCAGAACAGGGTAGTTGGGACCAGGCGGCCTCGCTTCTAACAGGGGCCTTTCCTCTGGTAGAAGGAGAAACTATGAGCTGGGAAACATGAACAAGCCTGGAGAATAGTAGGAGACCTGTCCCCAAGGGCAGCTCCCATGACTCTAAGGTCTTGCCTGCCTCCTAAAACAATAAATAGCTGGGTATTGGTCTAGCAGAAGAGAGGGTGTTTGTCTCCCGATCATCTGGTTTTCTTTTCTCAGTGCTCCAGGATAGGTAAGGAGACCTGGATGACATCCCCTGCCGGACTCAGAATTCCCACACATCACATTCCACTAATTATAGAGCAGAATTTAGGTTAACAGACTTCCTTTTTAAAAAGCAAATGCCCATGGGAAGGTGAAGTCGTGGGTCACTTATACCTTAGTGCAAATCATTTTATAAATTTAAACTGATTGCTCCACCACCACCACAGGGAGTGTTAGTTTGATAGGGCAATTGGAACATGGGGAGGGTGTTGGGCTGGTAGAGCTTCAACTAGAGACTGGGTGAGTGAAAGCAGGCAGCAGGGGTGAGTACCAAAGATGCAAAGAGGAGGAGACAGGAGACATGATGAGTCTCTGGCATAATATAAAAGCAGGTGTTCTCAGGACTTCCACATGGAGTGTAAACAAAGGAAGGTCTGAGGCTAGTATCCAGCCAAGCTTTGCCCAAGGAGAGATATGACCTGTTTAGCCCTGGGAGTAAGGAATAACTAGAGGGTCCTCCTGTGACTTCATCAAAGACTGTCATATGGTCAGCTCTCCTAGCTTTTGCCCAAGACACCCAGGTATCCTCTGACTGTCTTGGTTTCCCAGCGAACACCTTCGTGGAGGAAAAGCTGTGACTTTGGGCCCCCTTGGCAGCTAGATTTTCAACCTGTAACATAATAAACGCTTTCTTGTTTCTATACAATAAAAGTCTCACCTGCTCAAAAATATCTTCCCTGCTGTTGTTAATGTGCCAGAATCCCCACCCACCCTCCAAAGAATTATTTTTCAGGAGCCTTTTTGGATACATTCATTTTTAAATACATTATGTTCCCTGGGGGAGGTATCCTCTAAGATGGAAGATGGCAGTGAGTTGAGTTTCATGACACATCAATTCCTTCCATGCTTGACCATATTCATCACTGGGAAGGGGGCTAAATCCTGCCACAGCCACCTCCTGAGCTCAATGAGATAAGAAAGCCCTTTATGACCTGCTGGCTAGAACTAGCCTTAGTTGCTACTGCTGTTGGCTTATATGAGATGCATAAAACCTGGGTGGGGAGAGTAGGTGCTGTCCCTATTTTACCTCAGCTTGGGAGTAAGTCAATGTGGCATTCAGATACCAATCCAATCCTCTTCCTCCGGGACTACCTTCTACCTTCTAGCTCCCTTCACTGCTTCCACATCATTCCAGAAGGAAGGATGATGCAGTTCTCTCACCCCACCTAAACCAAAGGGCATTCCCTCTTCTGTTGCGGAACTAGATGTCTCCTCTTACTAAGTCCACTCTGACTTATGGACTGGCTTACTTTGTCCATCCCAGACTTATGCCTGAAAATCACTTCCCTTGTACAAAACTCTTTTTCATGGATTATCCCAATTGACTCCCCAAAGGCAAGTAGGGTGGTACCATGAACTTTGGAAGTTCTCTGCTGGTGCAAGAGAGCTTTAGCCAGAGATTGGGAGGCTGGAGGCAGAGAGTGAGGGGATATAACTCCTCTGAACGTTGACTTCTTTCTGCAAAATGGAGTAATAATACACGTCATACACTTGCTGTGTGTGTGTGTATCATGATCATGGTTCTCAAACTGCATGTGAAAGAAGGGGAATCATGTGGTACTTCTGAATATAATGGCACATACATCATCTTCCTGGAATTTTACTTGAGGATTTGGAGGTGGAGAGTTTTATAATAAAACTTGGATTTATTATGCAGCAGAATGCAAACCTTGTATATATTTAAAGATTTTAAAACAGAGTTTTGAAAGTGATGTCATGCTTCTAGTGGGCTGCTTCTGGCTACACCCCCAGATCTGCAGGGATAGGACATGTGATCACACCCTAGCATGCCATGTAAGGACTTCAGTGGGAAAGTGGGAGCAGTGCAGTCTGATGGGAGGTGAGAAAGTGCCTGGCATGAAATAGGCAGTCAGTAAATTGTGCCTTGTGTTATGGAAGCAGCTACATCCTCCTAGAGGAAACAGGTCCGCACAGATGAGAGTACTCAAGTTTGGGTTCACTCAGCTAGAAAGTGACAGGACCAGGACTGGAATCAACTGCTGACTCCCCACCTGCGCTCCATCATAGCCTCCATCACCTCCCCGTGGGAAAGGGCTGTATGCTCAGCAGCCTTCCTCCTCTTAGGACATCTCAGTTCTCCTTCTCCATCTTAGAACTCCCTCCTGTCAAGGAAGCTGGTTTCTAGGTTCTAGTCCTGTGGGGGCACACGTGCATAATTCCTCTAAAAAGCTAGTCCCCCCTGGGAGGAGGCAGCAGACACACCATCTGGGTGAGCAAACCTGTGTACTGCAGAGAATAGACACAAAAGCTGAGTTTGAGGTAAGAAGAGAAAGGTTCTGAGTTTGAGATACTCTCATGTTTAGGTGGGAGCCAGGTGCAATGGTCATGAGGCAAAGGATAAACCAGAACAAGAGAAAAAAATCTACATTTTACTCCCAGTTTTGTCTAAGATAATGGGCCCTCAGGTGTGCATCCTACTTTCTGGGGCTTAGGTTTCTGGATCTAGATTAAAACAAAAGCTGCCTTTGGCCTTGCCAACTAGTGAGGTGTGCACTGAATCCAGGGACAGCAAGAGGATCTTGGGGAGCCCCAAGCCATTCTTTCTCCAGATCCTACCAGCCTGGCCTCCCTACCCTGAACCTGTGTAAACTATGTGTTTATCTCCCTAAATGAGAGGAACCAAGATACCAGTGATCCAGATTGTCCAGCTTATGGTTCAAGCTATGGAATGGGATTGGGGAGCTAAGTGCCTGTCACACTCAAGCCCCATTTACTAATCACAACAGTCCCGTAAGGGTAGTTATTTCCCTATTTTATAGATGAAAAAACTGATGCACACAGGTTTGTTTCTCAGCCCCCGGAAGATCCCTAGGCACTAGTAGAAATGCAAAATTTTTAGCCCCATCCTAGCTAGACCTACAGAATTTCCCTGCAGGAGACAGGAGAATCTGCCCTTTTTTTTTTTTTTTTTTTTTTGAGACAGTCTCACTATGCCTCCCTCAGTACAGTGCTGTGATGTCACAGCTCACAGCAACCTCAAATTCTTGTGCTTAAGTGATTCTCTTGTCTTAGCTTCCCAAGTAGCTGGGACTACAGGCACCTGCCACAAAACCCGGATTTTTTTGGTTGTAGTTGTCATTGTTCAGCAAGCCCAGGCTGGCTTCGACTTGCTTTCTCCGGGGCATGTAGCCATTGCCATAGCTTCCTGTTAGTCTTTTTGTTTTTTAGATTTTTTTTTTTTTTTTTTTGCAGTTTTTGGCCAGGGCTGGGTTTGAACCCACCACCTCTGGCATATGGGGCCATCCTGATTTTTTTTTTTTTTTTGAGACAGAGTTTCACTTATTAACCCTCGGTAGAGTGTTGTGGCATCTCAGCTCACAGCAACCTCCAACTCCTTGGGTTTAGGCAATTCTCTTGCCTCAGTCTCCTGAATAGCTGGGACTATAGGCGCCCACCACAATGCCCAGCTATTTTTGTTGTTAGTGGGGCAGTTTGGCCAAGGCTAGGTTTGAACTCACCACCCTCAGTACATGGGGCTGGTGCCCCACCCACTGAGCCACAGGCGACGCCCTTTTGACAGAGTCTTAATCTATTGCCCCAGGTTAGAGTGTTAGAGTGTCCTGGGCTCAACCTAGATCACAGCAACCTCAAATTCCTGGGCTCAAGAAATCCTCTTACGTCAGCCTCCCCAGTAGCTGGGACCACAGATGACTTCCACAAAGCCAGGCTAATCTATCTTTCTCTTGCTCTTTTCTTTTATTTTCTTTTCCTTTTTTTTTTTTTTTTTGCAGTTTTTGGCTGGGGCTGGGTTTGAACCCGCCACCTCCAGCATATGGGGCTGGCGCCCTACTTCTTTGAGCCACACACGCTGCCCTGTCTTTCTTTCGTCTCTATTTTGCCCTGGGTAGGGTGTCATGGTGTAACAGCTCACAGCAACCTCAAACTCTTTTTTTTCTTTCATGTCAGACGGGTAATGTGCCGACGTCGTAACAAGATTTGTGGGAGGCACAGCTCACGCATGCGCATGAAAACCCAATCATCACGCTTATGAAGTACAAAAGGATCACAACCTCAAACTCTTGGGCTTAAGCAATTCTCTTGCCCCAGCCTCCCAAGTAGCTGGGCTGCAGGCACCCACCACAACACCTGGCTATTTTTATTTTATTTTATTTTATATTTTATTTATTTATTTATTTTTGAGACAGAGCCTCAAGCTGTTGCCCAGGGTAGAGTGTTATGGCATCACAGCTCACAGCAACCTCCAACTCCTGGGCTCAAGCGATTCTCCTGCCTCCGCCTCCTAAATTGCTGGGATTACAGGCACCCGCCACAATGCCTGGCTATTTTTTTTTTTGGTTGCAGCCATCGTTGTTGTTTGGCGGGCCCAGGCTGGATTCGAACCAATCAGCTCAGGAGAATATGTGGCTGGTGCCTTAGCTGCTTTAGCCACAGGTGCCAAGTCACCTGGCTATTTTTAGAGATGAGGTCTAGCTCTGGCTCAGCTGGTCTCAAACTCCTAAGCTTAGGCAACTCACCCGCCTCAGTCTCCCAGAGTTATGATAATTTTTCTATTTTTATTTATTTATTTTTTAGAGACAGAGTCTCACTTTGTCACCCTCGGTAGAGTGCTGTGACATCATAGCTCACAGCAACTTTCAGCTCTCGGTCTTAGGTGATTCTCTTCCCTCAGCCTTCTGAGTAGCTGGGACTACAGGCACCCGCCACAATGCCCGGCTGTTTTTTTTGTTGCAGTTTGGCGGGAGTTGAATTTGAACCTGCCACCCTTGGTATCTGGGGCCAGCCCCCTACTCACTGAGCCACGGGCACCGCCCTCTATTGTTACTTATTTTGATTTTTTAATTTTTTTTAGAGACAGAGTCTCACTTTGTCGTCCTTGGTAGAGTTCTGTGGCATCACAGTTCACAGCAACCTCCAGCTCTTGGGCTTTGGCGATTCTCTTGCCTCATCCTCCCAAATTTTTCTAATTTTAGTAGGGGGGGGGTCTTGCTCTTGTTCAGGCTGGTCTCGAATTCCTGACCTCTAGGGATACTCAGCCTCCCAGAGTGCTAGGATTACAGGTGTGAGCCGCTATGGCCAGCTTATTACTATTTTATTTTTATTTTTATTTTTTATTTTTGAGACAGAGCCTCAGGCTGTTACCCTGGATAGAGTGCTGTGGCATCACAGCTCACAGCAACTTCCAATTCCTGGGCTCAAGCAAGTCTCCTGCCTCTGCCTCCCAAGTAGCTGGGACTACAGGCGCCCGCCACAACGCCCGGCCATTTTTTGGTTGCAGCCATCATTGTTGTTTGGCGGGCCCAGGCTGGATTCGAACCCTCCAGCTCAGGTGTACGTGGCTGGCGCCTCAGCCCGTTGAGCCACAGGCACCGAGCCTTTATTACTATTTTTAAAGAGAAAGGTTCTTAAGTCTGTCACCCAGGCTGGAGTGCAGTTGTACAGTGGGGCCATCATAGCTCACTGCAACCGACAGCTCCTGGGCTCAAGCAATCCTCCTGCCTCAGCCTCCGGAGTAGCTGGGACTACGGGCAGCCGCCACAACGCCTGGCTAGTATTTTTTATGTAGAGACGTCGCACTCTTGCTCGGGCTGCTGAGCTTAATCAAAGGATCCTCCCACCTCCAGCTCCCAGAGCTCTGGGATTACAGGAGTGAGCCACCGCGCCCTGCCCTGGGACCCTTTCAGAGGAGGGCTTATGCATTACTGAAACGCTGACTCGCAGACCCTGACCTTGTCGCTTTCAGAAAAGCCACTGGCAGAAGATCCGGACCATGGTGAATCTGCCGGTCATCAGCCCTTTCAAAAAGCGTTACTCCTGGGTGCAGCTGGCGGGGCACACAGGTGAGCTGGGTCGCGCACATGGGTGGGGGAGGTGCCCCGGACAGGAAGGGGCTGGTCAGGCTAACTGGTGCCTGTCCGCAGGGAGTTTTAAGGCGGCCGGCACCAGCGGGCTGATCCTGAAGCGTTGCTCGGAGCCGGAGCGCTACTGCCTGGCGCGGCTGATGGCGGACGCGCTGCGTGGCTGCGTGCCTACCTTCCACGGCGTGGTGGAGCGTGACGGCGAAAGCTACCTGCAGTTGCAGGACCTGCTCGACGGCTTCGACGGGCCCTGCGTGCTTGATTGCAAGATGGGCGTCAGGTACGCGTGCCCTGCGGTGCTGGGTGAGGTGAGGACCGTGTTGGGGGTCGGGGGCTAGAACAAGCAAGCAGTCAGTGGGGTGCTCTGTGCGCCCCCTCATTCCCGGGCTGGCGCCTGCACCCCCGCAGGACTTACTTGGAGGAGGAACTGACCAAGGCCCGCGAGAGGCCGAAACTGCGGAAGGACATGTACAAGAAGATGCTGGCAGTGGATCCGGAGGCGCCTACTGAGGAGGAGCACGCGCAGCGCGCGGTCACCAAGCCGCGCTACATGCAGTGGCGGGAAGGCATTAGCTCTAGCACCACTCTAGGCTTCCGCATCGAGGGGATCAAGGTGGGCAGGCTCGCTTTGCTCTGTACCGCCCTGGCCTTTCCTCCGTCCCAGCCCCACCACACGGGGTCCTTCCCAGTTTGTTGTCTCCTCCTGCCGTGCCCCAATTGCCCCGTTACTGTGATCGCCACCACCACAAGAGGCCCTCTGGTGGCCATCTCGCTGTCCCCAGCAGCCAACGCCCCGGGAGGTACCGCTGCCCTCGGCTGATTCTCTTTGCTCGGTGGTCCGGGGACCCCATGACACTCCCGTCCCCCCTCCTTCAGAAAGCGGACGGCTCCTGTAGCACCGACTTCAAGACTACGCGCAGCCGGGAGCAAGTGATTCGTGTCTTTGAGGAGTTCGTGCAAGGAGATGAGGAAGTGCTGGTGAGGGCCGAATCCCAGAACCCTGAGGTGTTGGGGATTCTGAAATCAAAGGATGCCCCTGGTCATACCGTCGAGTGCTCTCGCCTATGTGACCTCCTTTATCTCGCTGAGTTGTGACTGCTTTATGTTCCTTCCCTTCTGGGCTGTGTGCGCTGCGGGAGGCGTGTACCCTCCTCACAACAGTAACTGACAGGTTGAACGTGCATTGTGCCTCTTAACTGTTAGCAGGGCTCACTTAGCGTTTATTTTATTTTATTTTTTTGAGACAGAGCCTCAAGCTGTCACCCTGGATAGAGTGCCATGGCATCACAGCTCACAGCAACCTCCTATTCCTGGGCTCAAGCGAATCTCTTGCCTTTGCCTCCCAAGTAGCTGGGACTACAGGCGCCTGCCACAACACCCGGCCATTTTTTGGTTGCAGCCCTCATTGTTGTTTGGAGGGCCCGGGCTGGATTCGAACCCGCCAGCTCAGGTGTACGTGGCTGGCGCCTTAGCCCGTTGAGCCACAGGCGCCGAGCCTCACTTAGCGTTTATTAATTTACCCTTCTTGTCTACTCTCTCCAGAGGAGGTATCTGAACCGCTTGCAGCAGATTCGGGACACCCTGGAAGTATCTGAGTTCTTTAGGAGACATGAGGTAAGAAGCCAGGAGGCTCAGGTCTGGGATTTGTGAGGCCTAGAGTGGGAATAGGGTGGGGGCTTCTCAGGGACAGGGCTGTGGCCTGACTGCATGGAGCTCGGCAGGTGATTGGCAGCTCGCTTCTCTTCGTGCACGATCACTGCCATCGCGCTGGTGTGTGGCTCATCGACTTTGGCAAAACCACGCCCCTCCCCGACGGCCAGATTCTGGACCACCGGCTTCCTTGGGAGGAGGGCAACCGCGAGGATGGCTATTTACTGGGGCTGGACAATCTCATTGGCATCTTGGCCAGCCTGGCTGAGAGATGAGGCTGGACTCCTGTCCCTGCGTGGGCCGGTTGGTCTGACACGTGGACCTGCGGCTACCTCCCCACTGTGCATGTCGGCGAGAGACTGAAACCCCGCGTGCGGGCCGCTCACACGGTCCTGCAAGGCCAGGCGCCAACCATTAAGTGAGCGCACTGCTGATGTCAGGGGTTGGAGCCCACACGGCCCCAGCCCCCAGGGTTCCCAGAGCAGAATGACACTCATTTACAGAATGAGAGGGAACAAAAGCTTCTTCCTCAGCCCAGCTCTTCTGAGGAGGCTCCACCCTCTCCAGAGGAGCCAGGTAATGACTTTCATTTAGCAGGCATAGACCTACTGGTCTAACCTCCTACACTACAATAAGATTGCCCTTCCCAATAAAACTCAAAGACCCAGCTTCTATGACTCAGGCCTCATCCCTTCCCTCCTGTGGTCCCCTCTTCCTTGGTTCTGGTATCCCTGACATCCACTCAGATCACAGGAGGGTGTGAGAAGAGCTTTTTATTGGAAGCATCTGCAAAGTTGGGGACTGCTCAGATGAAGGATATTCATAAGGGCCAGGACTTCCTGGGGATGGGAATGGAAGGGGCTTCTGGTCCCAAAGAGCAAAGGCTAGAAATGGTCTGGCCCTTCCCCGGGAGGCCTGGAGTTGGTTTCCAGCGTGGAAAGTCCAGTGCTGCCAAGTCAGTCCTGAGACAGGTCCAGACATGTAGACTGCAGGGGACAGAGGCTACTGGAATAACAAGCCACTTAGAAGCCTGATAAGTAGAGAAAGGAGCCATCCCTACCATCAATGCCTGAGTCCTCACTCTCAGGGCCTCCTGGGGTCCAGGAGCCATAGGTGGGATTCCAAAGGTTCTGAGGTTGGAGGCCCCTGGGTTTGAGGGGCTTGAGGTCAGAGGACAGCCAGGGCCCAAGAGGGCTCCCTCCCCAGCTTTTCGTGCCCTCTGGACTCAGCTCCTGGAGCTGTGGGGATTTGGGGCCCTCCAAAGATCTGTTTCCCAGCCTAAAAGTCCTGTCCTCCTCCAGGGTGGGCCCCAGCTCCACTGGCAGGGGTGAATTCAGCACATTGGGGTCCTATAAGAGGAAAGTCAGGGAGTAGGGGGCCATGCAGTTGTTTTATGGCTTCCCTCCTCACCCCCAAGACCAAGACCGTCAGTGTGGGTCAGGGAGCACACCTGAGTGCAGTATTGAAGATGCTCCAAAATGCTGGCAAAGCTGGGGCGGAGTTCAAGCTGGTGCTGCCAACACTGGGTCATGATGCGGTATCTGGGAGGAGGCAGGAGTTCATGCCCACCCATGGCCATGAAGGACCTCCCTCCCTGGGCAGCCCTCTAAACTCACACTGGCCCTGGACAGCCCCTAGGAGGATCCATCTGTCCCCCTGCAACAATGAAGTCCAACACCTGGTTGGTGCGCCCAGGGTAGGGCAGGTAGCCCAGTGAGAAAATCTCCCAGAGCAGCACCCCAAAAGACCTGTATCACGAATAGCGGAACCAGGTGAGACCCATTGGCACACCCTCCCCTTTCCTCCCACAAGTTCGCCCAGAAAAGAAGGGATTAGCCTCAAAACAGGACAGGAGGATAAGGAAGGGTGTGTTATCACCAGGAGTCTGTCTTAGATGTGAAGATGCCCTCCAGGAAGGCTTCTGGGGGCATCCACTTGACTGGGAGCAAGGCCCGGTCCCCCTTGCGGTAATAACTGGCCCTACAGGAGGGAGGAGAGGAGTGATGAGTTGTTTAAATATCATCTGGTAAACCCTCTTGGACCAACAGCCTTCCCAGCTCCCCAAGCCTCGCACTGGTAGATATCTCTTGCCATTCCAAAGTCCCCAATCTTGGCCACTCGGCTGGGCCCAGTGCAGCTCAGCAGGCAATTCCGGGCAGCAATGTCCCTGCAGAGTTTGGCAAAAATATCACTCCCAGAACATAGAAGATTTGGCCCTTGCTGATCTATTTCCTTAAAAGAACAAGGAGGAGGAGGCAGTGGGGCTGGGGATCCCCTGAGCCAGGACTGCTCCCAACCTGTGGATGAAGTGATTTTCCTCCAGGTAGTGGCAGCCCTGGGCTATGTCCTGGGCCAGCTGCAGCAGGTCCTGCATGACTAGAGTTGACAGCTGGTCCTGGGTTAGGCATGAGGTGTGTCAGTCCATGCAGAACACATGGGCAGAGTCTTTGGAGAGCTGAGAGAAGGGTCTCACCAGGTGTGGCCGGCTATGCCTCAGGAAACTCTTCATGTCCCTTCCGGACATCAGCTCCAGCAGAATGAAGCGGGCGGCAGCCTGGAGGCTGAGCCCCACACACTGCACGATGTTCTGATGGCTAAACTTGCTGAGCGGGGTGGTACACATACCCCACCACCAGCAGGGAGATAGAAACCATGTTCTAGGTTCTCCTTTTGGAGCTTCTTTGGGCATTTCCCTGAAGTTTGGGCCAGTTGTTCTCTGGGATCCATAATTTACCAAAGCAGGGAGTAGGGTCAGAAATGTGAGTTAGAGAGCACAGGTTGTCAGAGGGAAGTAGGGGACTCACCTTAGCAAAGTGACATTGGCTGGGGAAACCTCTGTGAGCCCTGGGGGCAGAGGCCAGGACTGAGCTGGGCCAACCCCCACCTGGCAGTAACAGGGGTTGGCAGCTGTCCTGATGGCAGAGGTTCGACGCTTGCTCAGCTCAAGCTCAGGGCCTGGCTGCTTCATTCCCCACAGATCCTGCCACTTCTGGCTTGCTGGGGATAAGAGAAGCAAAGGCATATACTCTACCTTCCCATCAGGCCCACTTGGCCTCCTCTGCCCGGGACAGCTCTGCAGATCCCCATTAAGATGAATGTTTTCCCCTGACCTCCCGAGTTGCTTCCTTAGAACCCCAAAGGAGTCTACCACAGCTCTGCTGGGGGTAGAGATTTTGAGGTCAGCCATGTGTGTCCCAGGACCCCATAGCTCAGTGGAGAGGGGGTAGCCTTGAATCTGCCGCATCTGTTCCATGCTCCATAGAATCAGGACCCCACACACCATAAGGAGGCTGAGTGTTGAGGTCACCACCACAGCCACCATAAGAACCAGAGGGCCTGGGGAGGTGGGCAGGTCTAGGAAGAAAGACACCTGCAGTGGGAAGGCGCTCTCTGTCCCTTTACCCTCAAGTTTTACTCATGCTTCAAGACTCAGCTCAAGTGTTAACTTTTCCATGATGCTTTCCCCAATTATCCTAGATAGAAGCAACATTTCCCTTTTGAGAACTTGTAAAACACGTTATACCCCTCATGGCAATTGTCACTTGAGATATAAATCTATATTGCCATGTTTAAATATCCATCTCACCTCCCACACTGGACTACATGCCCCTGGGAGGCAAAGTTTGCACTGATGGGTCTCCAAACCCCTGCCCAGTAGCAAACACAGTGCCAGGTTCACAGAAGGTCTCTAAACCATCTTTCCAATTGTCCTACTGCCCTTCCCAGCCTGTGATCCCAGGAGTCAAGACCTTGGGCAAAGGTAAGACTTACCCATGCAGGTGATGTTATCCATAGCTAGCTCCATGCCCTCAGGGCACAGGCATTCAGCCAACTGGAGCTCAGCCTGCCACTGACAATCTCTTAAAGGGCAATGACTGCAGTTGAAATACCTTCGGATCTCTACCTCTCCGTGGCTTTCTGTGACTGACAGTAAAAGACCTGATATGGTGGGGTGTGGTGTGGGGAATGTGGGCAATGAGGTTGGGTTGTTGGGTGGGATATACATGCCTTTTCCAGCCATGTGGTTAATTCTAGCCCAAGACTATTTTATTATTTATTTATTTAGTGAGACAGAGTCTCACTCCATCATCCTGGGTAGAGTGCCAAGACATCATAGCTCACAGCAACGTCAAACTCTTGGGCGCAGGAGATCCTCCTGGCTCAGCCTCCTGAGTGGCTGGGACTACAAGTGCCTGCCACATTGCCTGGCTGGTTTTTCTATTTTCAGTGGAGATGAGGCCTTGCTCTTGCTCAGGCTGGTCTCAAACTCCTGAGCTCAAGCAATCTGCCTCCTCCGCTACCTGGAGTGCTAGGATTACGGGTGTAATGCCAAGACTTCCGAGCAAAGATCAGTGCCAGGCATGCAAGGTGGGTGAGAGAGCTTGAGCCTTCTGGTAAGCTTGCCTTTCTTCTGGGAACCTTTTTTTTTGTAGAGACAGAGTCTCATTTTTTCACCCTCAGTAGAGTGCTATGGCGTCACACAGCTCACAGCAACCTCCAACTCCTGGGCTTAGGCGATTCTCTTGCCTCAGCCTCCCAAGTAGCTGGGACTACAGGCATCCGCCACAACGCCCGGCTATTTTTCTGTTTTGAAATTCGGCTGAGGCCAGGTTTGAACCCTCCACCTTTGGTATATGGGGCTGGTGCCCTACTCGATGAGCCACAGGCGCCGCCCTCTTCTGGGAACCTTGAGATCCCACTTTTCTTTTGAGACAGAGTCTCACTTTGTCACCCTTGGTAGAGTACCGTGGCATTGCAGCTCACAGCAACCTCAAATTCTTGGGCTTGGTTCGGCACCCATAGCATAGTGGTCACAGGGCCTGCCACGTGCAGCCTGGTGGGTTTGAACCTGGCCTGGGCCAACTGAACAACAATGACAACTGCCACAAAAAAAATAGCCGGGCAGTGTGGCAGATGCCTGTAATCCCAGCTACTTGGGAGGCTGAGGCGAGAGAATTGCTAAAGCCCAAAAGTTTGAGGTTGCTGTGAGCTATGACATCACAGCATTCTACTGAGGACAACATCTCTGTCTCAAAAAAAAAGTCTTGCGCTTAAGCGTTTTGTTTTTTTTTTTGTCTTGAGGCAGAGTCTGAGTATGTGGCCCTGAGCCCAAGCAATTCTCCTGCCTTAGCCTCCCAAGTAGCTGGGACTACAGGCGCGCCTGAGCTCGAGGCCAACCTACTAGCTCTGGTGTATGTGGCTGGCACCCTAGCCACTAAGCTACAGGTGCCGAGCCTTGAGCAATTCTCTTGCCTCTGCCTCCCGAGTTGCTGGGACTACAGGCACCTGCCACAACACCCAGCTATTTTCTGTTGCAGTTGTCACTATTGGTTAGCAGGCCCAGGCTGAGTTTGAACCTGCCAGCCTTGGTGTATATGACCAGTGCTGCCTTTTTTTTTTTTTTAAGGCAGAGTCTCACTCCATCATCCTGGGTAGAGTGCCAAGGCATAGCTCACAGCAACCTCAAACTCTTGGGCTCAAGTGATTCTCTTGCTTCAGCCTCCCAAGCAGCTGGGACTACAGGCACCTGCCACAATGCCCAGCTATTTTTTGTTGCAGGTTGTCTGGGGCTGGGTTCAAACCTGCCACCCTTGGTATATGGTTCCAGTGCCCTACTCACTGAGCCACAGGCGCCACCTATGTCTGGCTATTTTTAGAGATGAGGTCTTGCTCTTGCTCAGGCTAGTCTCCAACTCCCGAGCTCAGGCAATCCACCCTCCTTGGCCTCTCAGAGTGCTAGGATTACAGACATGAGCCACCGTGCCCGGCCCAAGCTCCCAGGTATTTGAAGAGAGAATTTATAGCAAGGGAATACTTCATAAGCAATCCAGAATCCCCCATGATGGAATTACACTGATAGCCCACTTCTCAAATGATCCTGTGGTATGCAAAAAATAGGTGGTTTCCAGTGTAGAGCTGATAGCTCTTACATGAGTGGGTTCAGGGATTGAGGAAACTTGGCTTGCTTAAGAGATGAGGGGCTAGGGTCAATACCTGCCACAGGCTGCAGGTAGAGTTTGCTGCTGGGGTGTATGAAGGATGCCCCATCTTCTCCATCAGCCCAGAGGTTGTCAGTCTCTGAGGCATCACCCCCTGGAAAATGAGAGTGATGGAGGGTTTGACTACAAAAGTGAGGAGGTGGGGAGAAGAACAATGGGAGAGGGGGTGGGGGGCAGAGGCTAAGGAGGAGAAAGGAACACACAGCTGCCTCACAGCTGGGAAGCTGGCTTATGAACAGTGGAGAAGCTAGCATCTCCCAGTTGAAATCCCCGTGTGGCCTTCTCTACACTAGCATTCTGATGTAAGTGTTTCTGTTCATAAGTAGGTACTCAAAGGCTAGGGAGGTGGGGAGTGAGTAATCAGCTAGAACCTGAAGGCCTGCCTCTGGCTGGCTGGGACACCTCCTGTCTGTTTGAGCCCCTCCCATCCCATATTCTCAGCTATAAAATGGGAGAGGCTCAACCCACACATTCCATTTCTGTGAGAATGTAGTTGTGTGTGTAAAGTATTTAAAAACAGTATAGCCCAGATACAAAGCCTCTGTTTCTTTATACTAGTGGTTTCTAAACTGAAGTGCATTAGAATCATCCCCTAGAGGACTGATTAAAGAAACTTTGGGACTCTGCACTAGAGTTTCTGATTCAGTAGGTTAGAGAGGGGCTGAGAATTTGCATTTATTTTTAATTAAAAAATAAAAATTGTGTGACTCGGCGCCTGTGGCTCAACGGGCTAAGGGGCCAGCCATGTACACCTGAGCTGGCGGGTTCGAATCCAGCCCAGGCCCACCAAACAACAATGACGCTGCAACCAAAAAATGGCCGGGCATTGTGGCGGGCGCCTGTAGTCCCAGCTACTTGGGAGGCGGAGGCAGGAGACTCGCGTGAGCCCAGGAATTGGAGGGTGCTGTGAGCTGTGATGCCATAGCACTCTGTCCAAGGTGACAGCTTGAGACTCTGTCTCAAAAAAATAAATAAATAAATAAACACAATTTTTTTTTTTTTTTTGAGACAGAGCCTCAAGCTGTCACGCTGGATAGAGTGCCGTGGCATCACAGCTCACAGCAACCTTCAATTCCTGGGCTCAATTGAGTCTCCTGCCTCTGCCTTCCAAGTAGCTGGGACTACAGGCATCCACTACAACGCCCGATCATTTTTTGGTTGCAGCCGTCGCTGTTGTTGGGGGGGCCCGGGCTGGATTCGAACCCGCAAGCTCAGGTGTATGTGGCTTGCACCTTAGCCTGTTGGGCCACAGGCGCCGAGCCTGCGACCCCAAATCTTAGCAATTTTTTTTTGTACAGACAGAGTCTCACTCCATCGCCCTCAGTAGAGTGCAGGGGGAGGGGCATCACACAGCTCACAGCAACCTCCAACTCCTGGGCTTAGGCGATTCTCTTGCCTCAGCCTCCCGAGTAGCTGGGACTACAGGCGCCCGCCACAATGCCCGGCTATTTTTTTGTTGCAGTTTGGCCGGGTACAGGTTTGAACTCTCCATCCTGAGCCACAGGTGCCGCCCAAATCTTAGCAATTTTTAAGAATTTATTTATTTATTTATTTATTAGTCACCCTTGGTAGAGTGCTGTAGCGTCACAGGTCACAGCAACCTCCAGTTCTTGGGTTTAGGCAATTCTCTTGCCTCAGCCTGGGCTTAGGCAATTCTCTTGCCTCAGCCTCCCAAGTAGCTGGGACTACAGGCGCCCACCACACCACCTGGCTATTTTTTTATTGTAGTTTGGCTGGGTCGGGTTTGAACCCACCACCCTCGGAGATGCGGGGCTGCCCTTCCTCAGGGTGCACCTACCCCGGTAGCCGCCGCAGCCTCCGCCAGCACTGCAGGCCCCTCCGCCGCCTCCAAAGCCACCAGCCGCGGCCCAGCCAAGTGTAGCCCAGGCCTCTGCGCAGCCCTGGGCACCCTCCGCGGAGAGGGCCTGCGACATCCAGCCGCCCCCTCCACCTGCAAAGCGACAGTAGGCTGTCTGAAGGCCGGATGGGGTGCATACCCGCGTCTCTTCGCGACCGGATGCCCTCACCGGCCGCCCCGCCTCTCCCTGCTGCCTCAGGTAGGCCCGACCGCCGCCTCCGGCTGCCACCAACAGTGGCTCCAGCTCACCGGCGCGCAGCTATGGGGCCAGCGGCATTTTGAGGGGCGCGCCCTCCAGCATGGAGGGAGGACACTAGCATTCTGTGATGGCTCCCGCCACGGGGGCCCCCCAAAGGTTAGGGGCTCCCAGCCCAGCACAAGGATAGAGGAACAGACACCAAGGGACATACTTACAAAGGGTGCGCGTACAGCTTTGGGAAGAGGGTTGGAACCCCAAGGAGCGCTGGAGGTTAGGCGAACAGCGCCAAGGGAGCACGTACTCGGAAGACGTAGGTGGCGCCCCCGCCACCCCCGCCACCCCCGGCCCATCGCCGCGGCTTCGGGACCCATTCGGTCCCATTCATCGCCGCGTGCTCTTCAGCGGCTGGAGACTCTCCGAGGCAGACGAGCTGGCTCTCCGGGCTACCCTGCGGGCACCAGGGGTAGGAATCGGCAGAGCCCGGGACCCTCCCTTCGCAGTACCCGTGCCAGAGCACCGAGAAGGAACGCCGTGCCCCTTCCCACTGGCTCCACTTACTCCAGGACAGGCGTCCTCTCCCTGCTGCCCCACGAGGACGTAAACCGGCTCCTCATGACCAAGGGAGAAGATCGCAGAGACGAAAACGCCATGAGCCCGCGACAGGTGGTTTTTGGCGCCTTTGCCGCCCGCAGCTCCATAGGCCGAGATCCTGTGGGAAGCCGGCATTGAGTCACCGCCCTTGATCCTCAAGCCAGCTGCTCCAGGCAGAGGTTGGCGACAGAGGCGGCTCCAGAATTTCTTTATCTGAGAGACTTAGAGACTACAATCGACTTTGAAGGGATGAGACTAGGTTTGAACACCACAAAATTAAACTTTAGACTTATTTTAGGAGTGTTCATGGAGGTGAGAGAGACTTGCGCTGCCGCTTGTTAGGGGTCCCGGGTACAGGTTAACTCGGCGGCTATTACAGCCACACTCCCCCCCGGGTCCGCTGGAAGGAGGTGTACAAGTGGCCTTGGTTCTCCTTACATTGGACCTGCAGAATCGCATGTCACTGCCCATCCCTAGCCCACCCGGGAACTGACAGGTACTGGCCCAGGCCTGGCGCCTGCCACAGCTGCACGCCTCTCAACGGCCCGGCGGTCCCCAGTCACCACCACGCCGCTCCCCGCGCACGCCCCATTACATTGTGCTTGTGTGGGCCCGCGCCGGCCACTGGCCCCACAGGTGGAGAACTGCCAAGATCCCTCGGTGCCTGGGAGCAAGGAGGGAGAAAAGGGTCGTCAAGCCCCTGGCCGAGCCCGAGGGGTCTGGGTATCGGGCGCGGAAGAGAAGGGAACTCACCTGAACGACTTAAGGGAAGGGCGGTGACTTTCGGGTCCCGGGCCCTGGGAGTTGGCAGAGGCGAGGATAATGGAAAAGACTCCTGGGACTCTGAGCTGGAGCAGAGAAGGCCGCCTGAAAGGTGACAGGGAGCCAGTAATGTAGTGACAGGGCGCAAAATGTTAGAGGGAGAGGGATAGCAGATCTAAAGAGGTGAAGCGATTCAGAGATAAATACCCCACCTCCGACCCCGCCCAGCGGCGCTCGCTCGCACAGCCCTTCAGAGTCTGAAGACACCTCTACAGTTTCTTGCAGAGACCTTGTAAGTGAATGACTTGACGCTCTGAACTCGGTCGGTTCTGCAGAACACCCCATCCTTTCCAACACTTAGATTGGTGGCCCTACCCCCAGACCTTATCCCTCAAGCTGCGCGATACAGGTTCTCGGATTCGCGCTTTCCGCCCGCACTCCAGAAGTACCGACTGGAGAACTTCGGCTACAAGTGTTCCAGGCCTCTGGAGGAGCCACTGACACATGGCCTGTCGCGACCACCATCCCCAAGCTTAGGAAGGTGTCTCTGGGTGGGCCGTTTCCCGACCGCCAGACGGCACTTACCCGCGGCTCCAAGCCACAGCAGCAGCCGGCCCAAGCGGCCCATCGCCCGTTCGGTCCGCCGCACCCTAAGTTGACAGCTCCCACCTAGCCTCCAGCCCCAGGCTTTTAGGAGTGTCCAACAGCCGGCGAGACACCCCTGGGAACCAAAGACGGTCTGGCCACGCCCACCTCAGACCCCAGGATGCTGCAGGAGGAAAGGGCGGGGCGTGCAGACAGCGAGGTCTCCACGCTTCCGGGAGGATCCTTGCGGAGCCCAAAGGCAGGTGCTCGCGTCTCTAGCCGTTGAGTGTGTCCAGGCTGCCCTGGAGACTGGGGTGGGAGATGAAGTGCCCCATTTCAGACATCAGGCACGGACTTCCACATTCCTTAGGACAGAAGCAGTGGAGTGTGCACTGCATTGCTGGTGGCCTTGGTCCTCCTAACCGTGGATGTACTGGTATGATCATACATGGGAAGTACTCTTTAATCTACTCCAGAGAAGGGCTTGTTACTTGCCATTATGTCTTTCAGTGTCTTTCAGCCTGACTGCTAGGCTGAATCTCCCTGATACTCTCAGAAACATGGATCTTTGTTGGCTTCATAGTTTCATTGACTGTTACACCTGTAAACAACTTCTTATTGTGATGGGGTAAAGGACTGGACCAGATGTCAGAAGGTCTGATGCTAGTACTAGCATCTCTAGTCAACAGGTGATTTAGCAAGACCACAACTGAGCTGAGGGTTTCCCCACCACCTGGGGATGGGGAAGGTGCTCTGTAAACTATCCTGTAACAGTGAACGGTTCTCAGCCTTCAGGTGGTTTTGTGTCTTCGGTCCTAAATCTTTTGCTCAACACAACTAATTTGAAAGGCTGAGACCTATGTTTAATACAAAACACTTGAAAAAAGAAGTTATAACTTGGTAAAGTCTGTGTACAATACAAGGTGTAGACACAACAGTAATTTTGGTAAAAACTCTGGTGTCCATGCCATAGTTAACTATGATGATACTGCACTGAGGTCACTGAATTTACTTTTCAAGAGCGCTGCAAACTGCTACTTCTCAGATGTGGATTGGTTCTGGACAACAGCATCAGTATCACCTGGAAACTTGTTAGACACATAGATTCATGGGCTTCACCCCAGATGTACCAAATCAGAAACTCTAGTGGTAAGGCCCAAGCAGTGTTTTTTTTTATTTTGGGGGGCACAAAGTCTCACCCTTGGTAGAGTGCCATGGTGTCACAGCTCACAGCAACCTCAAACTCTTGGGCTCAAGTGATTCTCTTGTCTTAGCTTCCCAAGTAGCTGGGACTACAGGTGCCTGCCACAACGCCTGGCTATTTTTTTTGTTGTTGTTGCAATTGTCAATTTTTAGCTGGCCCAGGCTGGATTTGAACCCATCAGCCTTGGTGCATGTGGCTGGTGCTGATCTCAGGCAATTTGTTTTAACATATCCTTTAGGTAATTTTTGTTACATAAATTTGAGAACCATTGGTATTTGCAGATACAGTAGTTGCTTAATAAGACCTATTAGATCAGCGGTTCTCAATCTGTGGGTCATGATCCCTTTATAACAATGAAAACACATTGCTGCATTAGGAAGATTGAGAACCACTGTATTAGATAGTTCTATGTTCAGCAGCTCCATTTATAGGGAGTGGGTTCTCCTGTACCTATTGACAGAACCAGGCCTAGCACACTACACTCATCCTGATGACTCACAAACAGTAATAAATGATTCCATATAGTCAATGACAGTGTAAGAAAGCCTAAATGTTAGAATTCAGACAAAAGAACAACCTAGAAATTTTATCAAGATACAAATGAATCAGGCGGTGCCTGTGGCTCAGTGGGCAGGGCACCAGCCCCATATAATGAGGGTGGCGAGTTCAAACCCAACCCTGGCCAAACTGCAACAAAAAAATGGCTGGGCATTGTGGCAGGCACCTGTGGTCCCAGCTACTTGGGAGGCAGAGGCAGGGGAATAGCCTGGGCCCAGGACTTGGAAGTTGCTGTGAGCTGTGTGAGAGATGCCTTGGCACTCAACCGTGGGCGATAAACTGAAACTCTGTCTCTACAAAAAAAAAATTCAAATGAGGGCAATGCCTCTGGCTCAAAGGAGTAGGGTACCAGCCCCATATGCCGGAGGTGGTGGGTTCAAATCCAGCCACGGCCAAAAATCATTAAAAAAAAAAAAAGATAGAGACCTGGTCTCAGTCACCCAGGCTGGAGTATAGTGGTATAACCTCTATATACTCTATAGAGTTTACTCTATAGAGGCTACACCACTATATAGGTCACTGTAACCTCAAAATTCTTGGGCTCAAAGGATACTGTTGCTTCAGCCTCCCAAATAGCTGGAACTATATAGATGAGTGCCACCACACCCAGCTAGTATTAAAAAAAAAAAAAAAAATTTAGGTTCTGCGCCATTGGCACAGTGGTTACAGTGTCAGCCACATACATCAAGGGTGAACCTGACCAGGGCCAGCTAAACAACAATGACAACTGCAACAAAAATGGCTAGGTGTTGGCTCGGCACCTGAGGCTCAAGGGCTAAGGCGCCAGCCACATACACCTGAGCTGGTGGGTTTGAATCCAGCCCGGGCCCGCCAAACAACAATGACGGCTGCAACCAAAAAATGGCCAGGCGTTGTGGCGGGTGCCTGTAGTCCCAGCTACTTGGGAGGCAGAGGCAAGAGACTCGCTTGAGCCCAGGAATTGGAGGTTGCTGTGAGCTGTGATGACAGGGCACTCTATCCAGGGTGACAGCTTGAGGCTCTGTCACAAAAAGAAAAAAAAAAAATGTCCAGGTGTTGTGGCAGGCACGTGTGGTCCCAGCTACTT
>CAUYRH010061569.1:0-13088 GCA_963574655.1 Perodicticus potto | reverse complement strand
CCCCCCCCCCCCCCCCCCCCCCCCCCCCGCCCCGAGGGTGGTCTCCAACTTTTATCCTTCAGCAAAGGAGAAAAAAACCACGTCCTTAGAAGTTTTTCTGCCCTTTTAATGTTTTCAAGAAACACTGTCATGTAGCTGCGTTTCTGCCCTGAAAGAGCTGTGAGTTAATCAAAACAAGGCAGGCCCCTTGCATCAGTCCTTCAGAGGCTATGACCAAAGTCAAAATACTCTGATTGGTTGAGTACCAAGAGGAGTCATAATGACTCACAATAGATCTCAGAACTTTGGTTACCAGACATAATGGCAAAATCTGAACACTGGCCACAACCACCTGGGTTATTACTGGTTCAGAGCAGAATACAGTGAATTTGCAGAAGGTGCTGGAAGAGGAAGGAGATAGTACATACGTTTGGGTATGATATATATGTATATCTGTTCCCTGCATCCTAAGATATCTTGAATTCAGAGCTCTTCCCTCAATCATGCAAAATCTGTCAATTGAAACTTGTTCTGTGGGAGGAGTCACCAAAATATTTTAACAGTGTTTATTGTATTTCCACAGGTACACTGAATAATAATCAACAATCTTGACCTGAAGAACCAATCACCCAGTGAAAGCCACAAGAGAACTTGGTCCCAGGTAGAATTTTTTGCCCTTCCCTATCTGTATCCAGCCTTGGCCATAACTCAGCAATTACGGCCTTTAAATATCCAATTCACATAAATGGGGTATTCATTTGCAGAAATTTCAGGTGTGAGTAATTATATGTCTCAAGCCATATTACCATCCACTTCTCTGCACTAGAACAATTAAATCGTTAATATTCGAGGTGACCCATATGGGCACTGCCTAGAGATAGGAAATGGAATATTATCAGCTGTCAGAGGGATAATGGTGAGGACAGGGATCTGTAAATTTTATAGGGTTGTTCTCCTGAGGAACTAAAATGACCACTATGAGGAGAGGTGTATTTCCCTATACTGGCTACCCCACTCAGTCTCACATAACAACTGTGGAAATTGAGGCATAGATCTCATAAAAGGGATGCAAGTCTCACACTATCTTTCTTGCATGACAGGCAAGGCTCCAAGTTTCCTCCTGTCCTGCACAGAACCACATAAAAACACTGATGCTATATTCACCGTGCAAAACAAACTGAAGGACTCCTTTGACGGTCTTCCACACGGTCAAGAGGAGGCTTTGCAGGAGTAGAGGGCTGTGGCTGTGAAGCCAGACTCCTGGGTTCACATCCTACTTCTGTCCATCCTATTTATGTGACCTTATGCCAATTCAGCAACTTTCTTGTGCCTATTTCCTGCCCTGGATTAATGGGAATGACAATAGCACCCACCTGGATCCATTAGGAGGCTAAATTAACTACTGCATGGAAAGTCCCATAGAAGTGCCTTCCAGGGAGGCAGCCTCCAGCTGGCAAGGGGATAAGGCTGATATTGCTAGGGTGTTTTTCCTGTCATTACTTTATTGCTGGTAAAAGGGGAGAGGGTGAGAGGTAAGACTAGAGAATGGTGTCATCACCTCTTATTTTCTCCCTCCTGAATGAGAACCTTTTAAAGTCACAAAGTCAAAACTATTCCCTGGTCTCAGTCTGTCCTCTTGCCTTGAACTCCATCAGCAGGTTCACTGTCTTTCCATGTTTTGCTGCTTTTTGGTTTTGGATGACTTCCCTCTGACCAGGTTCTGTCTTTGTGTCCAGTGCTAGTAATTGTTCCCTTGGAAGGGACAGGTAAGAAAGCAACTGTGGCTTACCCTGCCTTGGTGTTGCCTCTCTGGCTGTCTAATCTGTGCCTCCAAAGAACCTTGCTTCACTGATACACTGTTGACAGGATTGGCTTGCACTCATGCTTATTGTGGAAATAAACATAAGAGAAATGTTTGCACAACTGATCGTCCAGTTTCTGACAGTCCCACTGTTATTAGCAGGGCCCTTAGGCTCTCTGTGCAATGGAAATTAATAAGGTAACCCACCAAAAATCACAAGCAAGACTTTATTTGGCCTAATGCCCAAGCACAAGGGAGACAGCACAAAGGAATGAGTCCTCAGGCTGGCTCCCTAAGAGGAGTTCTGGGAGAGTTTTAAAGACGTTTAGGTGAGAAATGGGTAACATGTAAGCATGTAAAGGCAGAGTTTACTTTGCACCTGCACAGGTCTATTACATACTTCTTCATGTGTCACAATTCTCATTAACATGTTGAAGCTCTGCCCCCTGCCTGATTTTTAGCATTAAAATGAGATTATAAGGAAAATGTTAGGGTAAAGTCTGTGGGGAGGGGGTCTATTCTGGCTGGAGGCAGTTAGATGCAGATAAGTCTGGTTTCTTTGTAGCCAAGCTCTTTATCAGCTTCTTGCTTTAGTGGTCTTGAAAAACATAACGAAGAGACTGATGATTGATCCCTTTTTCTTGTATAGGAGTGAGCTAAATTTTGACAGTTGGGTAACTATTTATTTTAGCCTACGGCAACTAATGAAGTTGTGTTATGTTGACTTCCATGGTCAGGATTGAGGGGCCCAAGCCCAATTCCTATTCTGTCTCACCACCTCCTTTCTTATGCCCCATTCACCTTAGATCCTTCCATTTTATTATCTGTATTTCATCATCTTTATTAGGTTTTCTTGACTGTGCCGTGTTCCTGAAGCTGAGTGGAGTCAATCAGTGATGGATGAAGGACTCTCTAAGTGCAAGCTCGGCAGGCCTACTGCAAACATCAAGAGAAAGGCAGATGAATACTTAAAGCCAGACCTGGCCTCCAAAAACGTGCTGAGGTTTGTACTCGGCAGACAGCTAGGGATGCACAGAAATGACACGGATCTGTCAAAGTGGCTGTGGATGCTGACACGAGCAATGCCAGGGTGGAGATGGCCTTTGCCAAAAAATCACGTGACACACATGATTATGCCTACCCAGAATCTTGGCAAATCCAAGAAAAGGGTTTAGAATAAAACTCCTCCCTGTACCAGCCATTGAAATAAAGCTGCATTTTCACTGCTTCGGGTTTGATGTGTTATTCATGCCGACACAATTTTCTTGGGTCACACTGAACAGGGGATTCTATTCATTGTAAACTTTCTGGGTAGGAGTTCTCAGGCAAGGGGGTGGGGGGGATGGTGAGATCATTCTGCATATCAGATTTCTTCCACCATTACTCTCAAAACCAATAAGCAAGGCAATAGATTTGTAGTACTAAGTCATGCAAGGCCCCAAAGACTCCTCTCTCTCACCAGTTTGGAGGAATGTCTATCATGCTCTCCTCTAAAACTTAATTGTTACCCAGATGAAAAGACATTTTTCAGGCCGGGCAAGGTGGCTCACCTAGCACTCTAGGAGTCTGAGGCGGGTGGATTGCCTGAGCTCATGGGTTCAAGACCAGGCTGAGCAAGAGAAAGACCTCCATCTCTAAAAATAGCCAGGCGTTGTGGCAAGCGACAAGAGTCCCAGCTACTTGGGAGGCTGAGACAAGAGAATAGCTTGACCCAAAGAGTTTGAAGTTGCTGTGAGCTATGATGGCACTCTATCGAGGGCGGCAAAGTGATACTCTGTCTCAAAAACAAAAAGATTGTTCAAGAACAATGAGCTATATAAGCTGCCTGAGAGGATTAGGATACTATTTATTCTGATGCTTATGAGAGCATCATTTAGAAACAATAGCATAGTGTTTTTGTTGGTTCTATTTAATATTTTAAAAATCAGAGCAAAAGGCATTTTATTGTTTTATTTGAAATTAATATGAGGGTACAACTTTTTAGGTTACATTGTTCTCACTCCCAAGGTAAAGTTCAAGTTGTGGAAGAGGCCCTCATCGGGGGCATGCTGAACACCCTCACATTGTGCACATTAGGTGACATCCCAGCAAACACCCCTCTTTCTCCTGCCAATCACCCTCTCTCCTCCCCTCTCCCCTCTCTCTCTCCTCGCTCCACTCCCTTGCTAGACTATATATTTTTTTATTGTTCATATGAACGTGTAATTGTTTTCAAGTTGATTTCATATTAGTATTGAGTACAATGGATGTTTTTTTCCATTCGTGAGATACTTTACTAAGAAGAATCTGATTCAACTTTGTGCAAGTAAACATAAAAGATGTAAAATCTTCATCTTTCTATGGCTGAATAGTATTCCATGGTATACATATACCATACTTTGTTAATCTATTCATGGGTTGATGGGCATTTGAGTTGCTTCCACAACTTGGCAATTATGAACTGGGCTGCAATAAACATTCTGGTGCAAATGTCTTGGTGGTAAAATGATTTTTGTTCTTCTGGGCAGATACCTAGGAATGGGATTGCAGGATCAAATGGAAGGTCAACTCTCAATTCTTTGAGAATTCTCCATACTTTTTCCCATAAAGGTTGTATTAGTTTGCAATTCCACCAGCAGCATAGAAGTGTTTCCTTCTCTCCACATCCATGCCAGATTCTGCAGTTTTGGGACTTTGAGATGTGGGCTAATCTTACTAGGGTTAGATGATATCGCAAAGTGATTTTGATTTGCATTTCTCTGATGATTAAAAATGATGAGCATTTTTCATGTGTTTGTTGACCATTCATCTGTCTTCTTCAGAGAAGTTTCTGTTCAAGTCTCTTGCCCTCTAATAAATGAGATTGTTTGCTCTTTTCTTGTTGATTAATTTGAGTTCTCTGTAGATTCTAGTTATCAGACCTTTGTCAGATTCATAACATGCAAAAATCTTCTCCCATATTGAAGGCTGTCTGTTCTCTTTGGTTGTGGTACCCTTAGCTGTGCAGAAGCTTTTTAGCTTAATAAAATCCCAGTTATTCATTTTTGGTGTTGCTGCAATTGTCAGGGCGTCTTCCTTGTAAGAATTTCCCAGATCAATATTTTCAAGCCTTGTCCCTAAACTCTCTTCTAGAATTTTTATTGTCTCGTGTCTTAAATTTAAATTTTCTATCCAGCGAGAATTAATTTTTGTCAATGGTGACTAATGTGGGTCCAGTTTCAGTCTTCTACATGTGGCTAACCAGTTCTCTCAGCATCATTTGTTAAATAGGGATTCCCAAAGGCATTTTAATATTGGCAACATCATACTCTCAAATTCTTCCCCTTGTCACCAGAAAAGTTGATTCCCCAGGTGCATTTTTTGACACATGTGAAATACACCTGTTCAGGCCATAGCCAACCAATAAGAATTCACTTAACTGAAGTGACTCCAGCCCACAGGTCAACATGACTTGTGAGAAAGCACCCATGGAGAAAAGCTCTCTAAGGAATGGGAAATTCAGATCCTCACTCAGAGAAAACTGAAGTGGGAATTTCTTAAAGAACTGGGCACTGGGATGGAAGAGCTAAAGCTGAAGGAGGGGAGGGAGAACAGAAAGGTCCTGCCCCAGGGTGGGTGGGACAGGGGAAAGCCCAAGGTATGAGGGAGATGGAATTAATGTCTCCTGACCCATTAAAGCCATCACAAATTCCCAGCCTTACTCTCGTCCTGAAAGTGAGTTGCCAATGAGACTGCGAGCAGCCCCTCTCTGCCCTCTTCCCAGTTGTCGGTACCCTCACAGCCTGTGCAATTTGTCCCCAGCCCCATCTTCTCTCTCCTCCTCCACCAGCATCTAAGGGGCTGCTACACTCTCTCCCCTTATCCCTGACTCTTTCAGATCCGGATTAGGTAGAAAATTCAGCCTGTCAATGTCCTTTCCCCCTTCTCTGCCCCTGTCCCTTTGTCATTCCTGCTTGGATTGGGCATTGCCAAAATGCAGCCACCAGCCTGTCCTCAGAGCATGCAGCAGGCTGTGGGATGGAGGGGAGAGAAAAGAAAGGCTCCCAGGTGGGAGCCTCCTGGCAGGACTGTTGATGGGAAAGGCGTCTGAATATTCCTGTGGTGGTTCCGACCTGGGGCTGGAGGGAGAGAAATGGGGAAGACTGAGGCTGAAGAGGTAGCAGGTGGAACAAGAAGCCACACCTGGAGGAGCAGAGACTGAGTCTAGGTGAACCCCTGCCCTCCATGGCCATAGGGGAGATAAAATCTAGGACGTAGAGTTACACATGGATAAATCCACAATCATAATATTGACAGAAAAACAAGGAGGAGGAAATTGCCCAGCAATGCTTTTGTTGTATATAGTCTGATGCTTACCCCCCCCACAAATACCTGTGTGGAAATTCTTACTTCCAAGGCCATGGTGTCAGGAGGTGGAGGCTTTGGTAGGTAATTGGGTGATGAGGGCAGAGCTCTCATGAATGGCACTGTGCCCTTGTAAAATAAGGGAGCTTGTTCACACCTTCCACCTTGAAAGGACAAAGTAGAAGGCACTCTTGTGTAACCAGGAGGTAGGTCCTCACCAGAACTAAACTGCTGGTGTCTTGACCTTGGACTTCAGAGCCTTCAGAATTGTGAACAGTAAGTTTGCTTTTTTAAATGATGTCACCCAGGTTATGGAGCAGCCCAATTGGAGTAAGAGGCACTTGTTCTATATAAATAGTAAATTTATTCATACCAGTATAACAGGATGTTCAATTGGTATGCTACCGAGTCCCAAACTTGGTCAACTGCTCAGAACAAATGGTACCAACTACTCCTACTCATTATCTCTCAGGGAGCTACCTGTCCCTCCATGCAGAACAAGTATATAAGGTAATTACAAACACTGAACATTCACCCATGTGTGGGTTTCTACTTACAGTAGAGTCTCAACAGGTTAGAGACATCCTCTTCAGAGAGGTTGGATGGTGTGCCAAGTACAAAAGAGGACACTCCTTCACCTCAAACTTACTGGGGCCGGGGGGAAATGAAGTTTCAAAGTGTATACTTGAAGGCCTTGGTTTATCTCTCCAGAAGGCAGAATCACAAGTAGGAAATTTGAAAAAGGGAGGGCCTGGCAGAAACAGTAAATGACACAGAGACAGAGAGAGACTGAGAGAAAGAAAGAGAGAGAGAAAAAAAAAAGTTTTGGCTGAGATTCCACAAGAGTTCTTTTCTCAAAAGGTTTTAGATGGGGACACATGTAACCTTAACAGAGAAATTACTGATGCCAGTGAACTTCAGTGGCTAGAGGCTGAGTGGAGAGTGTTTCATGCTGTGTTCTGGAAGTACTCTTTCCTTCCACATTTTATTTTCTGCCTGCTGCCTCTCTAGGCCAAATCCATATACTCAGCAGTCCCCACGGACTGGGATTGGGGAGGATCTGACAGGAGGCACAGCTCAGGGGGTGATGCTAGTGATAGGGAGCTGCTAAAAATACAAATGAAACTTTTGCTCACTTGCGCACTACTCACCTGCTGTGTGGGCCAGTTCCTAACAGGCCACAGATCGGCACTGGGCATAGCCCAGGGATTGGTGATCGCAGCATATACTAGTCAGAAGGCAATGAAGGCCCTGTGACATGCCTTACATGCCAACTTCCTGAGAAACAGTGTATAGGAGGAAGGAGGATATGTCTGGTTGGACAAACTGAGAGTTACCAAAAGTATTCACCGCTTTTTGCACAGCCAGCACCCACTGTTGTTTTGCTTAGCTGAAGGAACGCTTTGCCTAACACAGGGTAACACGTTGAGTCCTGTTAGCCTCTATTTCATCACAGAGTGAGTTCACTTTTATCACTATTGCCCTAACAACCACAGTTACAATGGAGAACGTGGCCCAGAACAGAGCTCTGTGCCTTCCCTGTTCTCTGCTTCTCTTGGTCCTCTTGGCAGGGGCAGTGGCTTCTAAAACCTCTTCACCCCCAGCCTCTGCTGTGTCAACACACCCTTTCACCACCACTGCTGCAAGGACCCTTGTCTTTTTATTTTCCAGCCTGAGAAAAGAGCATGTCTGAGTAAAGGACATTTGGCTGTTTTAGGAATGGCAGGGCAGAATGGCTGGAGCAGTGAAGGGGGAGTTCTCATAGGACTTCATGGTGTCTGCAAATGTTGGGGATCTTCTTCTAAGTATGATGGAGAGCACTGGCTGTCACCCCCTCCATGCCAGTGGACCTGGGGAGCCTCTCCCAGATGCCTGTTCTCTGGTAGTCACTTTTCTCCTGGTCGGTGTACCGGATGCCTTCCTGAGGTGGCCCTTTGACTCTCCTTATGCTCTTTTGGCCAAGTTAGCTTCCAGGCCACCCTCCCTACTTCAGAGCTCTGATATTATGAGATTGAACTTCTCAGGCAATTCCAAAGAAATGACAAGCCATTTACTCTCTATGACAAGATGGGTGAGGTGTGTTCTAAGTGGTGGGGAGAAAAGACCAAAGGCTGATCTTTACTTTACTCATCCCGACATGGAATGGAAAGAAGCCACCTCCTTGTCTCGGCACATGCGTATATACACACTCATATACAATTGTGACACATGCATATGTCTGTGTGGATGGCTACTCCTATACCTCACAGATGTGCACTGCTTAATGATTTATCACAAAAACTATCTGGAAGTGCCATCCAAATAAAGAAATGCAACTTTCCAACAGCCTGAAACAGCACACCTGGCCCTTCTTAATTATAATATTCTCTCTCACCCTCAAAGCTTTCTTTCCACTATACAGAATTTTAAGGTAATTGCTAATGCTTTCTTTTCCTTTTATCTTTTTTCTTCCTCATCTAAGCTTGCATCATAAAATACTATCCTTCTATTTTCTTTATTTAAAAAGAAAATTTTAAATCTATCAAGTATTGACACAAATGTCTTAACACTGTGATTAAGTAAATGAGGTGAAAGCTATGCTAATTAGTAGGATGCAAGCACTCCAATTTGTACAAATAATCAACACATTGAATCTCAGAAAGGCATAAATGTATTCATGATCTATGTATATATGACTTAATAAAAAAATAAATAAAAAGAAAATGTGATGCTTTGGTGGTTGTTAATGGTCTGAATGTTGGTGTTCCACAAGGATGCATATGTTGGTGCCCAAAGAGATAGTTTTAAGAGCAGGAGCCTTTGGGAAGTGGTTATAAGAGCTCTACCCACATGGATGGGCATAGCACCTTTATAGAAGAGGCTTAAGTGAGCCCTCAGCTTCTTCAACCATCTGAGGACATAGCGCAAGGTGCCATCTATGAAGTAGAGAGGGACTCCTCACCAGACACTAACTACGCTAGCATCTTGACCTTGGACATCCCAATCTCCAATTTATCATAAGCAATAAATTCTGCTTTTCATAATTTATACATCTTAAGGTATTGTCATAGCAGCCCCAGTGGACTAAGACTAAGATACAGAAAGATTTCCAAAGGAAACTGAAATGACATCTTCTACCATATATGCGGAGTCCAGATCCCGGCCAAAAACCTACATGAAAGATTTACAAATTAAACCCACATTGGGGGTCTTTGTCCTTGCTAGTTCTCCCACTTGTGAGTTTTCATTACTGAATACTTTGGTAAGTATTCACTGTCCCCTCCCCCCAAGTTTATAAAAAGACTTCAACTAAATGTTATGTTTCTGACCAACATTCATGTCTCTCTGTTGTACATTAATAATGTGGGGGTTTTACTCTATATATTTCCTAGAGTTTAAAAAACTTATGGGGGGCTCGGCGCCTGTGGCTCAGCGGGCTAAGGCGCCAGCCACGTACACCTGAGCTGGCGGGTTCGAATCCAGCCCAGGCCCGCCAAACAACAATGATGGCTGCAACCAAAAAATGGCCAGGCGTTGTGGCCAGCGCCTGTAGTCCCAGCTACTTGGGAGGCGGAGGCAGGAGACTTGCTTGAGCCCAGGAGTTGGAGGTTGCTGTGAGCTGTGATGCCACAGTACTCTATCCAGGGTGACAGCTTGAGGCTCTGTCTCAAAAAAAAACTTATGGGGATGAGCAAGAGTATGGTGGTGCTCTTGGGAGGCTGAGGCGGGAGGATTACTTGAGCCCAGGAGCTCCAGTCCAGCTTGGGGAACATAGAACTCAATTCTTAAAAAAAAAAATGAATAAATAAATAAATAAATAAAAAGAGTGGAGACAGTGCTGAATCGGGGCATAAAGAAATCACACAAACACATACATGCACAGAAATTACTTAAAATATCTTCCGGTGTGCCCTCCACACTGATAATCCATAGTTCAGTTCAGTCCTTTCAGCCAAAGCCATAATGTACTGAAATGGTATAATTGGTGTCCTATACATCTAATCATGGACAAGGTCATTAACTTGTTAGGGACTTCCTCTGATCAGATACCTGGAACAAGTCCTTAAAGATATTGCCCAAGGATGCACAGCTAGTGAGTTGCCCAGGCACAACTAGAACCCAGACATGTCATCCATAGCTTATTAACCCCATAGTACCAATGACGACATGGAGCTTATTTGAATGTGGGGGAAGGGAGACAGATATTCAATACAGGTATATTGAAAATGAAGATTAGGGGCTCCACACCTGTAGCATAGTGGTTATGGCACCAGCCACATACACGAAGGGTGGAGGGTTTGAACCTGGTCTGGGCCAGCTAAAAGCAACAATGACAACTGCAACAACAACAAAAAATAGCCAGGCATTGTGACAGGTGCCTGTAGTCCCAGCTACTTGGGAGACTGAGGCAAGAGAATTGCTTGAGCCCAAGAGTTTGATGTTGTTATGATCTGTGACGCCACGGCACACTACCGAGGGCAACATAGTGAGACTGTCTCAAAAAAAATGGAGATTAGGAAAATTAACATTATTGTTGCAATCTAAACCAAAATATTTTTCATATTTTGCTTTATTCTCATTTAATTTTTCCTTGGAATGAATGTACACACAATGTGTGCAAATATCTTTATTTCTCTCAACATTTTAGCAGTACACTATGTTATTACTCTGTTTTGTAACCTATGCTTTTGATTTATAAATAAGTGCATTCTGTCTGATTATGAGTGTTTCTTATCGCAAAGATTTTTTTCATTCTATAATTTCATGATGGCCCAAAGAAGAGGAAAAAGAAGTGAACTATACTGCCATAATATCATTCATAATGCCACAATGACAAAGAACCAGTTGAATTTTTACTTTTGTTTATTTTTTACTTTTTAAAAAATGTGTAGACATTTGATATATTTTGTGTAGACAAATAAATGTGTAGACATTTTGATATATTTCCTGCCATTCAGTTGTCTATACATGTACTATTTTTCCTGTTCCAAAAGTGGAATCGTGAAAATCTTCAATTGTACCTTCACTTGGCTGAGGACAAAGTTTTGACACTTGATGATAACCACGTGAAGAGGCAGCAGATGGAGAATGGGTCCCTTGTAAGTGTACTCACTAGGGGGAAAGACTGCGATCCTAAATACAGAGTGAATTACAAGCAGTCATCAAATGATTCTGAGAAGTCCAGTGTGATGGAGGACCCACAATAGCAGTGGCATTCACTCCTGATGCTCACGGCATTTGAAAGCAGGCCAGTCGACTAGGGGTTAAGGAGGTTGGGGCAGGTAATAAAGGAGAGGGAGCAAGGCCAGGCCCATTTCCCTCTCGGTTGGCGGGAAAGGTAAGCAGAGAAGAAGGATGATGGTATTTCAGGATTTTCAAGGTGGAGAAGGTCTGAGAGGTGGAGGACCTACTGTCATGTGAGACAGGCATGAGAGGAAAGAAGAAGGGTCCCTGATGCCGCAGGGCCCAGAGTGAGAAGGACTGGGAGGGACAAGGGTACAGGAGCTAAGGGAGAGGCAACTGTCATTCCAAGTGGGGTCAGGTACCTCTGTGGAAAGGGTGCCAAACGGACCTGTTCCTCCATCTGAGAATGTCCCTTCCACTTTCTGTCCTGTGGTTCCTTCTGTCTCCAGATTTCTGCATAGGACAGCTGGGCTCAGACTTGTCCCTGAGGTCTGGGGTAAAAAGGATTTTGGGCATCTGGGGCAGCAGGAGGGCTCTGTACCCCTGGGGACATCGGTACCAAAAATTCCAGGAAGCCCTCAAATCAGAAATACACATTTCTTTTACTCAGCTAATCTCATCTTAATTTATTGTTTGGCCTAGGGAGCCGACACTCATGCAATAAATGATTAGGTGGGCTGGTTGCAGTGGCTCACGCCTATAATCCTAGCACTCTAGGAGGCCAAGACGGGTGGATTGCCTGAGCCCACAGGTTCAAGACGAGCCTGAGCGAGAGTGAGACTCCATCTCTAAAAATAGCCAGGCATGGTGGTGGACACCTGTAGTCCTAGCTAAATTGGGAGGCTGAAGCAAGAGAATATCTTGAGACCACGAGTTTGAGATTGCTGTGAGCTGTGACACCACAGCACTCTACTGAGTGCAACCAGTGAGACTCTTGTCTCAAAAAAAAAAAAAAAAATAGCTGATTAGGTGTTGTGAAAGTACTGTCTCATGAAGTTCAGCTACAGAGTAAGGAAAATGTCCCAATGGCCTGTGAGTATTTGGACACCACTTGAAAATTCAGTGGATGTTCTAGCACATTGTAATTTCAAATAACAACTGAGCTGCTCAGAAATGTGACTGTCTTTATAGCTGTACAACTGGCCCCACCTCTTCCTGGGCACTCTACCCAGGGCAACAGATATAGACTCTGTCTTAAAAAATAAAATAAAATGCCAAAGGAAGGAGTGGCTTTATTAATATCAGATAAAGTAACTTCAGAGTAAATTACTTAAGACAAGGAGAGATACTATATAATGATAATAGGATCAATCTGCCAAGAAGACATGTTGATCCTTAATATGTACACGAAAAAGGTTTCAAAATACATGATGCAAAAATTGACAGACTTTAAAGGAAAAATAGACAAATCTACAATTGTAGTTAGGTATTTCAATATCTCCCTTTCAGGAACACATAGAACTATTAGAGATGAAATCATCAAAGATACAAGCTTGGTGCCAGTAGCTCAGTGAGTAGGGTGCCAGGAGGGTTCGAACCTGGCCTGGGCCTGCTAAACAACAATGACAACAGCAACAACAACAACAAAAAATAGCTGGGCACTATGGCGGGCACCTGTAGTCCCAGCTACTTGGGAGGCTGAAACAAGAGAATCACTTAAGCCCAAGAGTTTGAGGTTGCTGTGAGCCTGAACGCCACAGCAGTATACTGAGGGTGACATAGTGAGACTCTGTCTCAAAAAAAAGAAAGAAAAAAAGCAAAAAAAAAAAAAAAAAAAAATAAAACAACAACGAAACCGAAGATTTTAAAAACACAACCAAAC
>CAUYRH010061567.1:0-75902 GCA_963574655.1 Perodicticus potto | reverse complement strand
ATAAAATTAAGCTGCCACTATGCTGACTTAGAGATTTTAAAGAGTAACAGTATTTTGAAAACTTAGAACATAACCTTTTCTGTTGGAATTTTAGATTTGTTTAGAATATAAAAGATGAAAATAAAGAGTTTCAATTTCTGCACTTAAAGTATTTGGGTATACTTAATTTTAGGATGGGTCTTCTTTCAAAGATTTTAAATACATTTCTGAAAGGGGATGCAGAAAAAACAACCAATTTCATTTTCCTTGATTTTGAAGTGATTCATCTTAGATTTTCTTTAGAAATGCTTCTTCCAAATGTATATATATACATATATTTGTGGTTTTTGGCTGGGGCTGGGTTTGAACCTGCCACCTCTGGAATATGGGGCCGGCGCCCTACTCCTTTGAGGCACAGGTGCTGCCCATCTTCTTCCAAATTTTCTAATCATGCTTGGATTTATTTTACAGATGTTTCTTTTATATTCTATTGTTTATCTGGTTTTTTTTTTTTTTTTTTTTTTTTGCAGTTTTTGGCTGGGGCTGGGTTTGAACCTTCCACCTCCGGTATATGGGGCTGGCGCCCTACTCCTTTGAGCCACAGGCGCCGCCCTGTTTGTCTGTTTTCTTGTAAGTGTTTATCGCTTGAATTATCTTGTCAAACACGTTTGACAAATCCAGAATTAACATTAGCAGTTAATGTACTTGTTAATTTTTGTTTCCTTTTAGCAGCAGCAGTCATCCCCATGTAGGATGGCACTACGCTTGGTACAGGCATAGAATGCTTAGTTGATAATGAAGGTTCAAGCCATTGTAAAATGTTTTTGTTGTTGTTTGGTAGTGATTCTTTCTCAGGTAATTTACTCTTCAAGCTCCTGGTGTCTTCACAAATAGTAAATGTAGAGTCAAAATCTTCCTGTCCACATTTTGTTCCCCCGTTAGGAAGGGTGTTTACTTCACATAGCATCTTCAGAAAATTATTACTGCTTATATTTGAGCTGACAGCCTGAAAACTTGTAATATGTGATGATGGTTTCATTAAGGTCACTGTAGATGGATTTTGAAAAGTTTTTCTACAGTCTTCTGGAGATTGAAGCTCTTTGCTGAGAGAATCATTGAGTTGTATACTTTCAAATGGTAGGGACTGTTGAGCATGTTGTGCTTTCAAGGGAGAAGACATTAGTTTTCTCCAAGTTCTTTTTGGTGGAGGAATTTTAAGCAGATTAGATTCATTTGAAGATGCACCTGAACAAAGAGTAGACTGAACTGCTCCAAGTTGTGGAAAGGTTATAAGAATAGAAATCCTTGGTTTGGCTTTGGATGTTCAACAGTTTGATCAGCCCAAACCACCCCTTTTTTCCTCTCTACCACATGTTCAATTTCTTTGAAATCAGACTCAAAAGCATCATTTGACAGGCCAGCTTCTTTTAATGTGCAGTATTGTTTTCTTATGGTTGAAAGTAAAGCATTCAATACTTGCGAAGTCTGGAAGCCAGATTCTTGGGCATTTTCTCGAGAGGTGTGGACAGGGAGTGGGCTGGGCAGGTCTGTGCTGATTCTGTGGCACAGGGGTAAGGAAAAAATCTGAAAATTGGCTTTTGAAAAGCATGATAATTAAAAGCCTGTGATTAAACGCTACTTTAATGTTTTGCATTTTTTTTCCTCTGTCCCATTTGAGTCTTGATCCTGGTGGTGTGTGTGTGACTGGCCCCCAATACATAGCACTTTGATTGCATTCTGAACAATTTGAGAAATAAAAGAGTGGAGATGGAAGCCCTAGATCTGTTATTACTGGTAATGGTCAGGTTGGAAGACATGCCTTAGCTGTGACAGTCAAATGTCTGAGACCATATTGGCTGCTGTGTGGATAAAGGATTTTATCACATCTATGTACTTGTGGAATAAATTTGTATCTTTATTACCCATTGGTTTAAAGTAATTATTTTACTGGCCATAAAGTATATGGTTCCACGGTGTCTTATTAAAAGATGTTGGAATACAATACTGTTAAATTATCAATAAGTAAGCTCTTAGTGTCTTTCCTTGTTCACGATTATCTGTCTTCACAGAACTCTCCTTGACACTCGCTCTTCTTCCATTTTATGCTTGTTTAGGATGTTCAGTAAGCTTTACTAAAGGAGTAGACTATGTACTTTGAGTCCTGGAATCAAACTCTGGCTCAGCTGCTTAGGAGTTGTGTAATTCAAGCAATTTACTTAATCCATCACAGATAAAGCCAGCACTAAAGTGTTAAAGACAGAGTTTAATCAGCAGTGTCCTACTGCAATAACAAAGAGGGCTGGGCCTGAGGGAAGTTTAACTCTCATTCATCCAACATTGACTTTGCATTTTAAAGTTAGAATCATAGATAAGGAAGGGAGATCTGTGGAGGCCCGAGTTGAGTCAGGGAAATTAAAAATTAAAAGGGCTGGACAGTGTAAATGCTGATCAGGCAAGGTGTGTCTGAGCTGGCTGTTGGCAAATTAGGATTCTCTCTTCCCACTATAATGATTGAAAGACAGAGGCCTGAACATTTCTGCTGATTCCATTTCAGAGGAATGGCTTTTAGGTCCTGAGAAAGGCACTCTTGAATTGGGAGAGATACATGCAGATATCACAAGGACAGAGAAAGAATTTACAACTGTAAGGTCTTTTCAGTAAATGCTTTAAGAAGGGCATTGTCGGATATTGGCTAGAACAAACCGAAATGTTCTTTGGCAACCTTGAACATTCTCATGAAGGGCCTTTGGGGGGGAGGTAGGCTTATCCTAGGGATGTACCCTTGAGCTGTTAGAAACTATGTTAGTGTTTAAGGCTTTTAATGTTGGGGAAGAGGAGTGGATGAAATCATTTGTGCTGAGAGTCTATAGTTTTTATGGGACATATTTTTGCTCAGAGGATTCTGGCCAGAATTTGCTGGTCTAGGGGAAAATCTTTGTCAAGTCTCATGTAGAAAATGGGAGCATATATTATTTTCCTCCTTCATAAAAGGAAAGTCTCCCCACTTTCTCTACCCCTTTTCTTGCTGTCTTGAGAACAGTTATAGGAGAATGTGATGCCTGGAGCTGCAGTAATATAAGGAAAGTCACAGAGAGGTAAACAGCCAAATCCTTACAGACGGTAATGTGGAAAGTTACAGAGACTATTGATCTTTGATGACATCACTGAATCATGGATCTGTTAATGGAATTATGATAAATAGGCCAATAGACAGAGATAACTCTAATGCTGTTGACTTCCTACATAGGCAAACCAAAATCTTAGAATTTAAGATAAAATGAGATTGAAACTTTGCCAAACACAGGCTGTTAACTGGGCATTAGTGTCTTGAAATTCTACTAGCAATAGTTCAAATATGGCAACTACTCTAACTTTAACCAATCAAATAATGTATTTGCTTTTCTTTTGCATTCACCCTATAAAATCCTTCTTCTCAAACCCCTTTGGAGTAGATCCAGAACACTTCTGGTTTGGAACTTCCTGACTCACGAATCTCTGCTCTAATAAACTCATTGAAATTTTAAAGTGCCAAAGTGTATCTTTTAACAATTCTATATCTGAAACCATTTATTTCTATCACACCCCCTTTAAAAGAAATAAACTTTTAATTTTAGAATAGTTTGATTTACTGAAAAACTGCAAATAAAGTACAGAGAATTCCTATATACCTCTCATCCATTTTTTCCATTATTAACATCTTACTACTATGGTACATTTGTCACAGCTGTTATAAAAACAAACATTGAAAAAATATTATTAACCAAGTTCCATACTTTATCTGGATTCTGCTAGTTTTCCCCTAAATATCCTTTTTATTACAGCCCCCCCCCCCGCCCTGGCTCCCCAGTATACCACGTAACATTTAGTGTTTACGCCTCTGATTGCCTCTGGTTTATGACAGTTTTTCAGAGTTTACAGTTGGCCCTTTGTATTGGGTTCTGCATCTGGCGATTCAACCTACCAAGAATTGCAAATATTCATTAAAACAAAATAAAAAACAATACAAAAACAAAAAAATACAAATAAGAGAAACAATAGTGATTTAGATTGTATTAGTATGTGTTAGTTAATGTAGACATGATTTAAAGTACTTGGGGAGGATGTGCATATATTACATGCAAATACAAAAGTTAGCAGAAGGGGAGAGCAGAGAGAGAACGAATGAGGGAAGGGTGGGGAAAGTAAGAGCAGAGAGAGGGAATGAGCAAGGGGGGTGGGGTGTTGGTGTGTGCCACACCTTTTGGGGGCAAAACGGGATTGTAAGAGGGACTTTACCAAACAAATGCAATCAGTGTAACCTGGTTTCTTGTATCCTCAATGAATCCCCAACAATAAAAAAAAAAAAGTTAGCAGAAATAAAATGACCTCTCTTGTGTTATAAACCTGACAAATGGAGGTAGGGAAGGCCATGAATGGCTTAGTAACAAGAGGCCACATAAGACTCTGAAAAACTACATCCTTGCACAAGGGCCTCTGTAACCTTACACATAAAATACTTCTACAAGGATATCTGTCCAGCAACCATCCAAGCTTGAACTAGTATAACCCTCGTTATTGATCCTTGTTGTTATGGGGCGAGATAAGGACCATAGACTCAAATTAGAATTTCAAAAAGGAGTCTTTTATTAAACTCGGGGCTGTCTCAGCAAAGTCTAAAGCAGACTAAGTGAGAGAGCATTGAGGGGTCCGAAGTTGGGGTTTTTCTAGTTTGAAGTTAGCAAAGAGCCAAAAAGGTAGGCTGAAATTTAGCAATTAGAAGCAAAAAGAAAGTTGTCAAAAGAAGCAAAAAGCAAGCACTGGATCACAATGACTTCTTTTACAGAAGTGAACCTTGCAATTTAGTGGATTAGCAGATAGGTAACATAAAGGTCACATAAAGCAGATCTGGCAATTAGTGAATAAGTAAAATAATTTGTCACAGCACTTAGCTTGTTAACCCTCATCATGACAGTACTTGGTTCATTAGTTCTTATCTTGTTCTTTTCTGGCCCTATCCAGACTGATCTAAGAGTGATGGTAGTTGACATCATTTCATTTACCTCTTTTTCCCCTTCCTCCTACCCAGGAGGGTGGTGTGAGACATCGTGAGGCCTCCAGCATCCTTCTTATGGGGGTGATAAGGCTGCTGGCACCCATCTCATTGTAGCCAAGGATAATTGATTCAAGCATTTTCTGTAATTCACATTTTGCCTTTAAAAACTTCCCCTTGCCTCAACCTCCCTGAATGTACACACAGTTTACTATGGTATTCGTATTCCCATTGTAATGCTACTTCCAAATAAATGTTTTTAGAGAGCCTCTCTGCTACTTAGGTAGACACCATTTTATACAAGGGATTGAGAACCCATAGATTTTAGCATGGGGGTGGTGGTGGTGGCTAGGAACTAATGCCCTGGGTACACCAAGTGATGACTGCACTTGTTTTTCTTTTTCTTTTTTTTTTTTTGGAGACAGAGCCTCAAGCTGTCACCCTGGATAGAGTGCAGTGGCATCACAGCTTACAGCAACCTCCAATTCCTGGGCTCAAGCGAGTCTCCTGCCTTCGCTTCCCAAGTAGCTGGGACTACAGGCGCCCGCCACAACGCCCGGCCATTTTTTGGTTGCAGCCCTCATTGTTGTTTGGCGGGCCCAGGCTGGATTCGAACCCGCCAGCTCAGGTGTACGTGGCTGGCGCCTTAGTCCGTTGAGCCACAGGCGCCGAGCCATGCCCTTGTTTTTCGAAAAGTAAAATGTTTTAGGAGCACTGGTCAGGTGTTTTGGGGTTTGTCTGATTTTTTGTTTTTAGTGGAAGAACTGGGGTTCTAGGTTTTGGGGAAGACTACCACAGGAACATGATATGATCGTGTTTATTCGTGATGTTACCCTTGACAACTCAGCCAAGGTAGCAAACACCACTGTGAAGTTACTTCCCACTCCCCCTCCATACTGTACTCTTTCGAATCTAAGTCTGTAGTCCATAATCAAGGTGAGGAGGGGAGGAAGAAAACGGAGCGCCCTCTCCTGGAAGAAGGCGTATTTACATGAATTAGTTACAATCTCACCCGGAGCGTCCAGGGACCAACCAAAAATAATGAAACCGGGAGGGCATAGTCGAGCTCCGGGTAGGGCGCGGCAAAGCCAGCCCGGCTAGACCCGAGGGCGAGACGGAGGTCCGCGGGAGAACGCGTCACGCGCCTTAAGAAGTTGTTACTTTTACCAACTTCGTAAAGAAGGATTCTGCAGGCTGGCGTCTTAGAGCGTAGGTAGCCTGCCCCGGGGCCACTGGGCTTCCCGGCCCCAGGCGCGGAGCGGCGGATGCGGGGTGGAGGGTTTGTGGTTGGTGGCGAGTCCGCGCAAACTGCGCATGTGCACGCTGGGAGGTGGGAGCCCGAGTCCGAAACGGCAGCGGCCCGTCGGGGTGACTGTGGACTGTGGCTGCGTACGGACTCCAGGCGGGCGTGACGGCTGCGCTCAGCCTCTCCCTCTGCACCTTCACCCCGCTTCTCAAACTCGTCTGGGACTGTGTTTCGGGTCTCTGCATGCCTGACTCCCTTTCGCGGCCGCGGCCATCTTGGGGGAGGCGCCTGAGCTGCGGCACGCTGGAGCACTTCCGGGTCGCGCCGCCCTTTGCCCCGGTAGCGGTAGCCCAGTAGTGCGGGAGATTTGCTTAGTTTTTAATTCGTCGGTGTAGAACGGAGAACTGAGTTCATAGTGCAGACCCTCTCCGGGCCTGGTGTTATCCTGTGGAAACGGTAACCGCCCGGCGTTTGGAACAGTCCAGTATCGCGTGCAGATCAGCCCCGATGGAGAGGGAGAGGGAGGGCCCTAGGCCCGGGCTCTGCCGCCGTCCTGGCCGGCTCGTGGCGGCGGCGTCGGTCAGTGTCGGGAGACCCGAGGGGCCTCCGTGTGGGGTTTGAGGACTGGGAGCGAGGATGGGGCCCATAGCTGTGGCTGTCACCGGGGGTCCCCGTGGCAGCCTCCGCGGCGCTGGCGGGAAGCCCACGCGCGGGGCCGGGGTCGGGGTGGGGCTTCCCGGCTGGTCACCCAGCGCTGGGCGCCGGGAGGGGACGGGAAGGGGACACGACGCGCGGGGCTGCGGACCAGACTCGCCGGCTTTCGGTACATCACGCAGTAAACCTTCCGCTGCTGAGTTGGGGCATTAATACTGTCGGGAGTTTTGTCTCTTATTTCCCTCTTGGTATTTTTTAGCAGATTTTAAAACTAGTTACATTTTAAAATGCACATGTATGCATTTAATATTCATATTATGCCACTTACATACTCATACATGTGTAAGTCACAGTGTGGGAGGATACAGAAGTAATAGTAAAGCAGTGCACTTTCCTCTTACTCCCCAAGCACTTTCAAAAACTGATACTAGTATTTGAACATATTTATGGGGGTAGGTGTGGTAGTTTTGTTATGCGTGTGGACTGTGTAATGATCAAGTCAGGGTATTGGACTGTCCGTCTCCTCGAATATTTATTATTTTTACGTGTTGCTGGGAACATTTCTAGTCCTTTCTTCCAGCTGTTTTGAGAGAGGGAGAACTTTGAATCCTGACCACTAGGCCACCAGGGAGGGCATCAGCTAGTTTGAAATATGCTGTACATTAACTGTAAGCACCATACTTTGCTATGGAACATTAGAACTCAGTCCTCTAGCTCACTCTATGTTTGCACCCATTAACTAACTCTCCTTTATCTCCCCCCATCCAACCACGTTTTCACCTTGTATTCTGTTCTCTACGTCTGTGAGATCAATTGTTTCAGCACCCATATATGAGTGAGAACATGCAATATTTGTCTTTCTTTGCCTGGCTTATTTCACTTAACACGCTGATTCCACTTAACACGCTGGTTCCATCTGTGTTGCTGCAAATTACGTGATTTCATTCTCTTTTATGACTCAGTAGTATTCTATTGCCCTTGCACGTTTTTGAATATCCTTTCTTAAATCTTCTTGTTTTATAAATATATATATATAATGTGTCCAAAAGCATGCCCAAAAGGGATTATTTAATTTATAATGTTCTGCAACTTTATTTTTTCACTTAATATGCCTTGGATATTTTTACATCTTAGCACGTATCTTCCTGTTAAGGCTGCATTAATTCCTATTATTCCTATTCATGGCTCCACTCTTTCTCAGTGTCGTGCTGGTGTCTTTAATGGATTTCATTTTTATTATGCTTTCAAGGAAGTAGCATGTAGAAACTCTAGTAGCCATTTTAGATCTTATGATCATCATCTGTTAGATTTGTATGGCTTTTTGGCTCTCATTCTCTCCCTACTCATTTGCAAACACCTATTTGATTACAGTAGACTGTATTTATTTCCAAATCCTGGTCAATGAATAAGCCACTGTTTACTTCACACTGAAAGGTGATTTTTTTTCTCTAAGACTTCTTAGCTGATGGAGGCTTCACAGGTATTGTTTGTTATCTAAGTATAGATAATTTAAGTAGGTGCTTTAGTAAATATTGATTAGAATTGTGATGTGTAAGTCACCAAAGCATATATTTATGAAATTAGCGATGAAGATTTCTATGATTAATAGAATTCAGTAGGCCCTCATGATAAGACTGTTTTAGAGGGACCAATATAATGGGCATTCCATTACTTTGGGGATCATACTTTAGCTCACTTTTCCATACAAAATACTTTAGAAACACAATTTATCAAAACATAGTGTTTGTATATTTAAAGGTACAAAGAACAGTTTTTATCAAACAACTGGAAAGCAAGGCAAAGAAATGTCTTTTATTTTAGATTGGGCACCTACACAGGATCTACATTTTGAGTATGCGTAAGAGAAGAGGGAGAACAAGCCGGATCAGAAGACAAAAACTCTCCAGAAGTTCTGAATCAAGAGGAGGTACCATTTTGTTTCTTTTAGTGCCAGTGATGAAAAAATAAATTATTGATTAGTGTCTGTACACTTCGATTTTCTCATAGAGAATATTTCTTAAAGAATACTTTGTTTAATGGTGCCGTCATACTCTTTTAAATCCTGATGGGAATGTAAATGTTATGTATATATTTAACTCAATGCTTCAACTGTCTTCTCTGGGGATAACTCCCAGATTTCTTTTACTGGTCTTAACCTTTAGCTGTCTATAGAGTATCAGTCTTTGGGTATAAATTTATTGCTTCAAATTCAGGGTAACCCAATCTAAACGAGATAGTGTATGGGAAAGTGCTTGGCAGCCACCTGGGGACCCTGTATAAATACAAATATATATGGCCCAAGGTACAAAGGTACAGATAATTTCTTTTTCTTTCTTTCTTTTTTTTTTTTTTTTTTTTTGAGACAGAGTCTCACTCTGTCACCCTGGGTAGAGTGCTGTGGTGTCATAGTTTACAGCAACCTCAAATTCCTGGGTTTAGGTGATCTTCTTTCCTCAGCCTCTGGAACAACAGGGACTATAGGCGCCTACCACAGTGCTTGTCTAGTTTTCTTATTTTTAGTAGAGATGGGGTCTCATTCTTGCTCAGGCTGGTTTTGAAGTCCTGTGCTCAAGGGATCTACCTTCTTGGCCTCCCAGAGTGCTAGAATTACGGGTGGGAGCCACCACCTAGACTTTTTTTTTTTTGCTTATGAAGATACGCAAACTGTTCAAGCATCAGTTATTGAAAAGACTATCTTTCTCTGGCTTTGTACTTAGTCAGAAATCAGTTAATCATATATATGTGGGTCTTTCTGATTTTCTAGACTGTTCCAAAGACTTGTTTGCCTATCTTGATGATATTACACTAATTTGATTAGCTTTATAATGTGTTCTAAAACCATTATTTTAAGGATATTTTGGCTGTTCTAGGTTTTTTTTTTGGTTGCAGTTTGGCTGGGGCTGGGTTTGAACCCACCACCCTTGGTATATGGGGCTGGTGCCCTACTCACTGAGCCATAGGTGCCGCCCAAGGCTGTTCTAGGTTTTTCACATTCCACATGAATTTTAGAATTAGTTTATAAATTCCTATATAAAGCCTGCTTGAATTTTGATTGGGATTGCATTGAATCACTATATTAAAGTGCTGTGTAATGAAGTTTTGGTTGATGGACTACATTTACAACAGTGATCCTATAAGATTATAAGATCATATTTGTACTGTATCTTTTCCATGTTTAGATACACAAGTACTTAAGATTGTATAAGTCTATCTGCTGTGCATCAGAGTTTTTTTTCTTTTTTTTTAGAGACAGAGTCTCACTTTGTCACCCTTGGTTGAGTGCTGTGACATCACAGCTCACAGCACCTCCAGCTCTGGGACTTAGGCAATTCTCTTGCTTCAGCCTCCCAAGTAGCTGGGACCACCGGCGCCCACCACAACACCCAGCTATTTTTTGGTTATAGTTGGCATTGTTGTTTGGCAGGCCTGGACTGGATTCGAACCTGCCAGCTCTGGTGTATGTGGCTGGTGCTGTAGCCACTTGAGCCACAGGCGCCGAGCCCAGAGATTTTTTTTTTAATGGTGATGTGATTATGTGTTGATTTGTTCCTATCATTTGTTCTTTTCTCAACTGATTAGTGAATGAGAGCTTCAAGTGTGAATTTATAGAGCTAAAGAAATGGCTGAAAGAGAGGAAGTTTGAAGATACAAACTTAATGCCTGCATCTTTTCCAGGTAAGATCTGGTGGTATACAGCTCTCACGTGAAGACTCTCATGTGGAGACTAGGGGTGATTTTTTTTTTTTTGAGACAGAACCTTACTTTGTCACCCTGGGTAGAGTGCTGTGGCATCATAGCTCACAGCAACCTCAGACTCTTGGGTTCAAATGATACTCTTCCCTCAGCCTCCTGAGTAGCTGGGACCACAGGTAGACCCATCACAACACCTGGCTAATTTTTCTGTTTTTAGTAGAGAAAGTGTCTTGCTCTTGCTCAGGCTGGTCTCAAACTCCTGAGCTCAAATGATCCTCCCACCTCTGCCTCCTGAGTGTTAGGATTATAGACATGTAATCTCCCATGTCCACTGCACCCGCCAAGAGCATTAATCTTAGTTTGTGGAGGGGAAAGTAAAGGCTCCTAAGTTGCAAGCAGGATTCTTTCTTTAGGATGTCTCCTAATTTATGCCTTGGGAACTGACCCCAGCAAATTCTTTCACCTTAAGAGCACTAGCAAGGTCTGAGCCTCCTGGGTAGATTTATGATTGCAAAAATTTGAAGGCACTAAGATGTTGGTAACAAGCCTTACTAATGGTCACTTCTCCCTTCCCTGCTATATTCAGCATACAGATTACTATGATATATTTTTGGCATTGAACAGTATATATTGTAGAAATAGGGCAAAGTGTCTTCCAGATTTATACCATGTTGCCAGTTTCTGTTCATATGTATGTTTAGCGAGAAATTTCCATTTAGATTAACACGTAAGTCTTGTGAAGGTTCACCACATAGAAGAAGGTCCTCCCATTAATAATTTATTCTGGGAAGGATTCTGTCCCACAAGGAAGGATTAACTTCATAATGGGATATACAAACTAAATAAAATAAGTTAATATTAGAACTATGTGTATGGGCAGGTAGTTTGCTCCTTGGTAGGGAGAAGAATTAGGACTCATCAAATCCAACTTGCTGGAAAACTGATTGAGGAGATGAGGCAGGAATTCCCACCATGATCCTTGAGCATCCCAGTAGTCCTGTGGGGACTGCCTTTGCTTATATTCCTTCCTGACTAAGAGAAAAAAGGTTAAGAACTAAGAATTTGGAAACATTAATACTCTAGGTCTCTTATGGTCCTATAATATTTTTGCCTCCTAGAAGAACTATCAGCTGAACATGCTTTTAGTGTCTGTCTATGTTCTAGGTGTAGAACCTTGGGCATGGAGGAAGAAACTTTGGGAAGTTGGTGGGGTAGTAACAGTTACTGTGGTGATTGTGCTCCAGCCGGAGGCAGGGAGCAGCTGGCGCCGAATCTGCCCAGCTGAACTCAGCCGGCCAAAGAGAGAGTCTGTCTAATGGATTACCTGGTTGGTGAGGGAAGGATGAAGTCTACAGGCTTTGTGGGACCTGACTGGGGTTTGATGGGAAATCAATGGGGTCTCAAGGTCATTACTAGAGAGATCTGAGTCCGATGGTAGGTATAAGTGGCCTGAGGGTCCAGTCTTATAGGTTGGGTGGGCATTAGGAGTTGGGTCCCCACTCATTGTGTAGGTTCTAGGGAGAGAGTTGAGCCTGAAGGGGGGCCCAGCAGCAGTCTATATAAAATGCTTGGTGGTCTTAAGATCTCCTCTCTGAAGCCGACTTTGTCCTTCAATTATTATTATTATTTTTTTGTTGTTGATATTTTTGGCCAGGGCTTGGTTTGAACCTGCCCCCTCCGGTACATGGGGCCAGTGCCCTACTCCTTGAGCCATAGGCGCCGCCTGAGTCCTTCAATTATTTTAAACTCACATGAGGTAAGGACATTTTCCAGATTAGTTTCCTAACCTTCTGTTTCCTCTGGGAATCAAAGACTGAGAGAAACCCAGCTTTAGCTTTGTATTATTTTGAAGTTCATTCACATTTTTTATTCAAAATGGTATCTCTAGAACCTTGAGGATACTGTAGAATTGATCCTTTTCTTATCTTTGCTTGCCTAGGTACAGGAAGAGGACTGATGAGCAAAACATCCCTGCAGGTGGGAACTTTGCTTTTATCCTTAGAAACCAGAGTAGATTTTACTGCTTTGTTTGTGTGGTACAAATCAAGTGAATTAAAAATATTTCAGACATTGAGCCATTTTTTACTTACGTAATGGATATGTTTGAATATAGTTCTGTCAGCTAGGAAAAAGTTGGGTTCAACTAGGAAAAAGTTTGCTGCATAGAAAAGACAAGCCTAGAGCTGCAGTGTTTAAGCAGCATGAAGTTTATTTTGCTGTCATACAAACATGCCTGGTGTAGTCAGACCTGGGCAGGTGGTCAGAAGCCTGAGTGCTTCCAGCTGTTGTGGCCTTAAGGGAGCCTACACCCCCCCGATTGTGCTGTGGCTCTTGGAACATGAATGGAGGAAGAGGCCTGGGATGAGGGAGGGCAGGCTTCCTCCCTTTAATTCTAGTCCTTATCTCCTTTGCCAGTGATCAGATTCATGGATGGCCCCAGCCAGCTGCAAAGGGAGGGGAGACGTGCTGGTATTTCCCTGCCACCGTGTCCCCCAAGTAGGATTTCTTTAGTGAGGAGGAGGGAGGAGGCATGTTGGGGCAGGCAATTAGCAGTCTCTGCTATAACACATTAGAAATCAGATCATATTTTAAGTGTGCCAGAAGAGCTGGTGTCATCTGAGAGTCTGTGCTGAGTGGGGCAAGTAGAACCCAAAAAAGTGTGGTAGGTGGTATTGGAGCCTGTCTCTAGGCTGCCTTCAGTGCCTAGGGGACCCAGAGTGAGGCTCCTTATCCTCAGGGCTTCTGGTCTCTCAGTTGTGAAATGAGGAGGTAAGGTCCCTTTTACTTCTTTCTGTACTATTTTAAAGGATATATAATGCATAACTTTGTGTTTTTTACCTCTAATGTACAATTTTTGGCAAAGCCAGAAATTAATTCCTTCATTTAAAAATTATCTTAATTAATTAAGTAATTTTGGGGGGATAGGGTCTTTCTCGGTCCCCTGGGCTAGGGAGCAGTGGTGTCAGCCTAGCTCATTGCAACCTCAGACTTCTGGGCTCAAGCAATCCTCCTGCCTTAGCCTCCCAAGTAGCTGGGACTATAACTGCCCATTACCATGCCTGGCTAATTTTTCTGTTTGGTCTAGCTCTTGCTCAGGCTTAATTTTTAAATTATTTTAAACTCAGCTCCAAATATGTGTTTAACTTAAAGAATGGTACCTTTTAATGTTATAATTCTTTTTTTTCTTTTTTTGAGACAGAGTTTCACTATGTTGCTTTTGGTAGAGGGCTATGATGTCACAGCTCACAGCAACTTCAAACTCTTGGGCTTAGTGATTCTCTTGCCTCAGCCTCTCAAGTAGCTGGGACTACAGGTCCCCGCCACAATGCCTGACTATTTTTTTGTTGCAGTTGTTTAGCTGTTCTGGGTTGGGTTCAAACCCACCACCCTCGGTGTATGTGGCTGGTGCCATACCACTGTGCTATAGGCGCCAAGCCTCATGTAGTAATTCTATTATGCTGTTTTTATTATTAAAACATTTTTAATTGTGGTAAAATATACATGTAACATAAAATTAATCATCTTAGCCATTTTTAAGTACATAGTTCAGTACTGGTAAGTACATTTACATTATTATGCAGTATTTTTATTTTTTGAAAAAGATGTAATGACTTTATTCCTTAGCAGAATTTGGAGAGGAGAAATGTATCTGTCTTGTATACAGCAGTAATTGTAGGTAGTTTTGTTTAGATCATGAAATGATAATTGTTGGTCACTTTACAGGTACATTCAAGTGTGGCTTTTTCATTAAAATTTTTGAGAATCAGGACATATTTTATGTATAGTAAAATGCACAGATTTAATCTTACAGGTTGCATTTTGTTAATACAGAGATACACCGCCCATTTTTTTTTTAATCAGAAAGTTATAGGATGCTGGAAAGGGAAGGAACTATAGTGATCATCTAGCTTAATCTTGTATTACAGATGAGGAGCCCAGAAATTGATCCCAGGAGGTTTTCAGCTGAAAATTTTTAACCATTGTAGATGCCAGTTCAAATTGAAAGCGGAATCTTATATCTGGCTTCTTAGTGCTCTCTTTCTTTCTGGTATCTATTACTTTACATTTTGATTATTCTTTCTTACGTTCTAGCTTAGTAGGAGAAACTGAAAACTATACTTTTGCAAGTGGTAGAATCAGATAGATACTTCTTGTGTTGGGTATGCTGCCCTTTCCCTATCTAGCTGGCAAAGGTGATGGTCACTTAGATTGCTCCAGATAGAATTTTGGAGGTGGTTTCTGCCTGTCTCTCATTGGTAGCACTATTTCCTGGCAAGAAAAAGTGAAAGAACAATGTGATTTGAGTTGTCAAAATATTTTCACATTTCTTTTTCTGGTGAAAGGTTGACTGATGGTAGGTGTCATCACATAACTGACCTTTAATTCTTGGTGGGCTTCTGGTACCTGGCATTCCAGCAGCTGACTCAGTCTGTTGGGAGCCAGGCCACCGTTGGGTTCACTGGTGTCTTGTGGTTGAATTATAGTTGGTTCTTGGTAGATGATTGTGGGATTGAGGACTTTGCAAGACTCATACTCACTGGTCCTTCCCAAAGCATGAGTGTCCTAAACTTTTCCTTTTTTTTGGCAAGGAGGGACAGATGATAATTTCGTTGCCTGAGAACTGCCTGCTCACCACGGACACAGTGATTGAAAGCTACTTAGGGGTGTACATTACTAAGTAAGTGACCACATGCATGCTTACCTGGTACAAGTGCTTCTCCTGTCTCTGTTATTGGGAAATGTGTCAGCTAAGGCGTAATTCATTAGGGTCCAGCCCCTTGTATATCCAATAAATATATAAAATGATTTGAAAGATTTGCTATGTTCTGGGAAGTTTGTACATAATTCATTTTAAACTGCATGTGTAATTTTTTTTTTTTTTGAGACAGTCTCACTATGTCACCCCCAGTAGAGTGCAATGGTGTCACAGCTCACAGCAATCTCAAACTCTTGGGCTTAAGTGATTCTCTTGCCTCAGCCTCCCAAGTAGCTGGGACTACAGGCGACTGCCACAGTGCCCTGCAATTTTTTGTTGTAGTTGTTGTTGTTTAGTTGGCCCCGGCTGGATTCGAACCTGCCAGCCTCGGTGTATGCTGACGCTCGATGCTACAGGTGCCGAGCCAGCATGTGTAATGTTTTTAATAGGCTGTCTGGGATTGCAGGTACCAATCCTGGTCTATTACTTACTGGAAAATGAAAAATAAGTGGGGTAATATATGTAAATCACAGCTGAGTGCCTTGACTCCTAGCAGTCTGTTCTCTATCACAGTGGGTCTTGACAAAGATTACTTTCTCCTTTATTTTTACCCTTATTGTACTTACTTGAATTCTTTCATTGTGAAGAGCTATTGACATTATTAAAGAATTTGTATTAGTTAGGCATTGAAGAAGAGGAATTGAGGATTATTTTTTGGTTCATGTCATGGTGGGCCTTTGTTTCAGGTACATCTGAGGACAGAGAGGGAGAGATCCTTAGCAGAAAGGATTCCTTTTCTTTTTCCTGGCATGTTTTTGGAAGAGAGCTAGTGCCTTTTTTGTAGGTCTGATTAGAGGCAAGGAGACTCCTAGTGTTAAATATTTAACATTTTCTGAATCCTGAGATTTTGAGTAGAATGTATGGCGGTCTAAGAGTCTAGGCTTTGAAGGATTAATGAAAACTTTTTCTCTATACGTTCATGCAAAGTAAGATCTTTTTGATAATTATACAAAACTATACAAAACAAAAATACTAGAATATGTCATTTGTAACAAAGCAGGTAAATTTAGGAATAAAAGCTTTAGAACTGCAAAAATTACACGATGAGCATATTTAGTTTTTGGTTTTGGCAGTGACAGATGTTTCACTTTGCATTGTCCAACATGGCAGCCACTAGCTACAAGTGCATATTGAACACTTGAAGTGTGGCTTGTCTGACTGAGGAATTGAATTTTAAGTATTATTTAATTCAAAATCTTCAAATGTAAATTTAAATAGCTCCGTGTACCCATCGTTACTATATTTGATGGTGCAATTCCTAGGTTCTTTCCACCAATTTTTTATCTCTACCATATTTTATATTCTTATTCAGATGAAACATACGGCAAAAGGTTTAAAACTGGAGAACCAGGCAGTGCCTGTGGCTCAGTGGGTAGGGCGCCGGCCCCATATACTGAGGGTGGTAGGTTCAAACCTGGCCTTGGCCAAACTGCAACAAAAAAATAGCTGGGTGTGGTGGCGGGCGCCTGTAGTCCAGCTACTCCGGAGGCTGAGGCAAGAGAATCGCCTAAGCCCAGGAGCTGGAGGTTGCTGTGAGCTGTGATGCCACTGTACTCTACTGACGGCGACAAAGTAAGACTGTGTCTCTAAATAAATAAATAAATAAACTGGAGAACTAAGTTGGAGGCAAAGAGGTTTTCTACGAAAAGTAATCTCTTGCAAATGAACTTCGAACTTGGTTAGTGAGTCAGTTTTTCTGACAGATAAACTTTGTTGTATTGGGGGTGTGCTCTGGACCAGAAAAGCCTTAAGAAGGAAGCACTCCCTGGGGTGCATTAGGTAAACACAGAGTGTGTTGACAGTGTGAGCACCCTCCTTCTGTCAGCAGAACAAACTACTTCACTTATTTCATATTTTGAATAAAAGTAATTCCTTTAAACTGGCTTTTAATTTTAAAAGGTGGAAGCCTCCTCCGTCTCCTCTGCTGGCTCTGTGCACCTTTTTAGTTTCAGAAAAGCATGCTGGGGACCAGTCTCCCTGGAAGCCCTACCTGGAGATTTTACCCAAGGCCTACACCTGCCCTGTTTGTTTAGAACCGGAAGTGGTGAATCTTCTTCCCAAACCTTTAAAAGCAAAGGCAGAAGAGCAGAGAGCCTGTGTACAGGAGTTCTTTGCTTCCTCCAGAGACTTTTTCTGTTCCCTGCAGCCTCTGTTTGCGGAGGCTCTTGACAGCATCTTCAGCTACAGTGCCCTCCTGTGGGCTTGGTGCACGGTCAACACCAGGGCTGTGTACCTGAGGCACAGGCGGCGGGAATGCCTTTCTGCGGAGCCAGACACCTGTGCGCTTGCTCCATACCTGGATCTGCTGAATCACAGCCCAAATGTCCAGGTGAGAAGGTGAAAAGGGAACACGTGTTCTGTTTTGACAGAAATGATTCCAACATGTAGAACCTGTGATTTTGGAACGGGAAAATCACCTTCTTAGGGAAAGGTATAGCTGGCTTCAGGTAAACCTGTTAGGCCACCTACTGTCAGGTGTGTTCTTGGCTTTCTTCCTGACCCCTGCAGTGCTTTTCCTCTGCCCTGTTTCTCCACTCTGCTCTCCAGGCTGCCAGAGGCTCATGCCAAATCTCCTGTGCGGCATTGCCAGGGACCTATGATGCAGCGGTCTCCTCCCTTCCTCCCTCCTCCCTCCTGTCTTCTTCCTTCTTCCCGTCTCCCTCCTCCCTTACTCCCTTCTTCCTCTCTCTTCCCTCCTCTCTTCCTCTGTCTTCCTTGTCCCTTCTTCCCTCCTCCCTTTCTCCCTTTTCCTTCCTCCTTTTCTCCCTTTTCCCTCCTCTCCTCTCTCTCTCTTCGTTCCTCCTTCTTCCTCCTCCCTTCTTTCCTTCCTCCCTCTTCCCTCCTCTATTCTCTCTCCTCCCTTCCCTCCTTCCTCCCGCCTCCCTTCCTCCCTCTTCCCTCCTCTCTCCTTTCTTCCTCCCTCCTCCCTTCCTCCTCTCTACTCCCTCCCTTTCTCGTCCTTTCTCCCTCCTCCCTCCCTTCCTCCTTTCCCCCTTCTTCCCTTTGCTTTCTCCCTTTTCCTTCTTTCCAGACTGGGACTGAGGTCCAGCTTGCTTTCTTTTCTTGTCCTATTGTTTTAATACTTGGTGGTGTAGTTGCCAGAGCATTTATCTTTGCTCAGATCACTGATTGACTTGCTTCTTCCTTTACTGAGCTCTAAAATCTTTGGGATTGGGGAGTTTGTTGTGTTCCTCTTTGTTGCCCCAGCACTGGTGGCAGGGCCTGGCGTACAGCAGGTGTTCAGTAAATGTTTACTGAATGAATGGATGTTTGTGGGGAAGGGAGTTTGGGAAGTCACGAAAGGATCCCAGTTTGGGAGATGGTCACAGATCTCTTCCCCAGCCCTTCCCTAGGAGCTCATTTAGGAAATGAGTGTTGGGGTGGAGGCCTGGCTTGGAGGGCAGCTCACCTGTAACCTATTTTGGATGTACAGCGGAGGCAACATGATGGCTGGGATCTAGGTCATGGCTATCCCCTTCACATGACATACCACTGTGAGAAGATTAATAAAGCCTTGTTAGCCCAAGTCCCAGGGAGAGGAGAGCTTAGGGAGGTCGTGCTGTGCTTTCTTCAGCCTGGGGTAATCCTCTGGCCAGTCTGCTTGTTCCTTTTGTAGAAAGATGTATTTTTAACAATTTAGAGCAGTGGTTCTCAACCTTCCTAATGCTGCAGCCCTTTAATACAGTTCCTGTGGGTTGCGACCCACAGGTTGAGAATCGCTGATCTAGAGCAAAGAAGCTGGGTTGGATGAGTTTCTCGGTAATGAGTGGTTTAGTTGGTAAAATAACGTCAGGGGTCTGTACTGCAATAGGATGCTAGACATAGGGGCTTGTCAGTCCCCATTGGCATGACTTTATTTTTACTGAGGCTTTTGGTGCACACGTGTGCCAAACCAGTGATTTTATAGTCTGCTGTAGGGGGACCACAAACTGTGGGCCTAGACCCCTGAGCTAAGAATGGTTTCTATGGTTTTAAAGGATTGTAAAAATATATCTACTTTCAACAAAGACCACATAGGTTGGCAGAGCCTAAAATATGTGCTGTCTGGCTCTTTACAGATGAAGTTAGTTGACGGGAAAGCTGCTGCGGACCTTGTCTGTTGAGTGTTCGGTGTCATGTGCGTGGCCAGCCGCAGAACCCAGGGCAGGCCTCCTTCCCTTGTTATTGAGGTGAAGTTGAGGTGAAGGAAGAAGGCTGAATTACAGAAGTGGTATTTTCCCTATCTGTAGTTCAATTCATTGATGATTATTGAAAGCTGCACTTTGCATTAATACAATAACTTAATCAGCTTTAATTTAAAGTGGGTGTCCAACCTGGGGCCCACAGCAGGCTGCATGCTGACTTTGTGAGGACTTATTTGCTTATTCAGGGAAATCACAAAAAGTATGCACGGACTTTTTTTTTTTGCCTATCAGCTTTATTAGTGTTTGTGTATTTAGTGTGTGGCCCAAGACAAGTCTTACTCTTTTGATGTGTGGCAGAGAAAAAAAAAAGTCGAACACCCTACTTTAAAGAAACTGTTAACAATTTTCTTTTCCAGGTAAAAGCAGCATTTAATGAGGAAACTCGCTGTTATGAAATTAGAACAGCTTCAAGTTGGAGGAAACACGAAGAGGTGTTCATCTGCTACGGCCACCATGACAACCAGCGGCTGCTCCTGGATTACGGATTCGTTTCCATCCAGAATCCTCATGCTTGTGTTTATGTCTCAGGAGGTTGGAGTCAACTTCGCTATCATTAAGATTATATAATTCTTTTCCCCATTTGGAGTTGTGGTTATTTCTAGTTTCTAGCAAACCTTTGAAACAGGCTTACACATCATTAATTTTTTCCTAGCTAGTTCTAGCTTTACTCTTACCGACTATAATTTCAGTGTTAAAGTAAAAACAATAAAGCTTTGGTTGATGCTGAGGATAAGAACTGAGAGAAGTTTTATCACACCGAGTTGGAAGATAGAATGGAAGAAAAGGAAAATGACTAAGGAAAATAAGTTTAATGTTAAAAGATGGAAAGAGGAGGAAATTTTTATACTGAGACATTGTCACTGTCCCTAAAGTTACAATAGGATTCGAGAGCAATGAGTAAATATTTGTTAAGCACCTACTGTGTGTAAGACACTGCTAATTACACACACAGAGAGCTATTACATAGTCCTTGTTTTTGGAGATTAATACATGATTTGATTTCATTTTTCTTTTGTCATCTAACTAGCTATCCTCATTGATACTACTATTTTAAAACAATAATTTAGTCATTAAACTTATATTGTGAAAATTCTAAATACAGTATTAAAAATGGCATAAAGAAGACTGATGTTTTTCCTCTTCTGAAATAGAAGAAAAGCAGTTTTCTAGGCTATGAAGAAATGAGTAGAGATTTACCAAGTATATAATTTGAGGTATTTTAAATTTAAGTTGGAGGAAACACGAAATGGAAATAGAAACTCAACATGGTGATACTGCTTCATCTTGTTGGCAGAATAATAGTGTTATTTCTTGAAATAAAAATAGAAAAGTAAAACCTGGACCTTGCTGCTGGAAAACTAGCTTTGAGGTTGGCCTTATATTTTCAGAATTCTGATAAACTTAGTGTTGATGGCAAGGAAATATTAATTTTTTGAATAAATGACTTGAACAAAGACTATATTTTAGTTATTTTTACGTTGTACAAATAAAATAGAAAAAAATCTCTCATTACCCTGCTCCCCCAAATAGTTTTGTTAATTTTTGCATATTCACTTAGAGTTTTTTTTTTTTTTTGAGACAGAGCCTCAAGCTGTTACCCTGGATAGAGTGCCGTGGCATCACAGCTCATAGTAACCTCCAATTCCTGGGCTCAAGCGAGTCCCTTGCCTCCGCCTCCCAAGTAGCTGGGATTACAGGCGCCCGCCACAACACCCGGCCATTTTTTTTTTTTGGTTGCAGCTGTCATTGTTGTTTGGCGGGCTAGGGCTGGATTCGAACCCTCCAGCTCAGGTGTACGTGGCTGGCGCCTTAGCCCGTTGAGCCACAGGTTCTGAGCCCACTTCGAGTTTTTTATGGTTGCAATCACTAATGTCCAGACTATCTTTGAATTTTGGCTCTTAAGAAACTCCGTGTTAACAAATCCTTCCTGATGTTTTTACAGAGCCTGTACTTTTGTTGGTTGTAATTTCCTGCCAGTTACGCTAACATCGTAATCACCTGGTTTTGGTTGATTTGCTTAGTGGGAGCACAAGCTGAGGCCGAGGATGTTTTGTCCTCTGGCCTTGGAATTCTTACAACTTTTCAGGGACTAAATAATGATCTCATTGCATTGGACTTGAAGAGTAGACTTGTGTGAATTAGGAGAAACCGTTTATACATGTCTTGATTGCTAGTGGGAAGGATAGCGAGTTGAGATGAGAAAGGAAGGGAAGACACGCTTTTGTCTGAGTACACCTTAAATCAGTCTGATTTGTTTTTTTTATGTAGAAATACTTGTTAAGTATCTTCCATCAACAGATAAACAGATGAACAAAAAGATTTCCATTTTAAAGGATCATGGCTTTATAGAGTAAGTGTTTCTCCTTCTCTCTCAAAATTACTCCTTCAGGAAATTTTCACAAAAAACTTGAGGTTTGAGATTTCTGTGGGGTGAGACACCTCCTGACTCTATCAGCTGACAGATAGATATTTACTGAGCACTTACTATGTATAGTAAAGTTGTGCTTGATGTTGTGGGGGACACAAGGAATATAAAATACAGTAAAGCAACAGTTCTCAGCCTGTGGGTCATGATCCCTTTGTAACAATGCAAATATATCCTGCATATCAGATATTTACATTACGATTCATAACAGTAGCAAAATTACAGTTATGAAGTAATGAAAATAATTTTATGGTTGGGGGTCACCACAACATGAGGAACTATATTAAAGGGTCATGGCATTAGAAGGCATTAGGAACATTTGAGAACCACTGCTGTAAAGAAACTTTCTTGGGGACATGAGATAAAAGCTCTAAATATGAAGTCACTATACTGCACGAGCGCCCTGCATGTTTTGATTGGTGGCCCAGGGAGAGGTTGTCCCAGTCATGTGGCCAGGTAGGAAGCGGAGGGTTCCCACAGGCCAGGCTGGTCCTCAGGAGACCCCAGTCACCCAGCAACATGCTACAGGCTCTTGGGGTGGGTGGGTGACTGGGTGATTCCATGACAAGTGAGAGAAACTGGCTTCGAGGCTCTCCCTTTCCAGTTTTCTTTTCTGTGTAAAATGAAGTTTTAAATTACTCAGCAATAGTGTGAGAGCCATGTGGCCATGGTGGCTGCCATTCGTGAGATCCCCAGGATCACCCAAATGTTTGATCATTTATCTCACGGTGAACTCTGGCGTGTGCCCTCTTGCAGGGGCCCCACGTTCAAGTTGAGCTTCTTATTAAAATCGATTAGAAAATAGCTTTTTACTCTTTTATAAAAATGAGAAAATTTTCTGTCACTTAGGTTTTCTTCTTATTTGCAGACTTTTCTCTTGTTTTTTTGACTAAGGGTATATGTTACATAGCATTTAGTGTAACTTTTAAAAATGTTTGGCTGTTCAGCCATTTGCCACGGTGTCTTGAAATACTGAAGTGATGAGTTTATTGTTACTTATTTTTCTACCTCAGAAATTTGACATTTGGATGGGATGGACCATCTTGGAGATTACTCACAGCTCTTAAGTTGTTATGTCTGGAAGCTGAAAACTTGTAAGTTCCACACGTTTTGGTCTTAAACCGTGACCGAGATCTGATCTGGATATAACTTTGGGCGTGTTCTTTTTTTTTTTCTAGTCTTGCATTTTCTTGTTTGTTTGTTTTTGCAGTTTTTGGCCGGGGCTGGGTTTGAACCCACCAACTCCGGCATATGGGGCCAGCAACCTACTCCTTGAGCCACAGGAGCCATCCTAGTCTTGCATTTTAAATGGAAAGAGGGAGGTCATTGTACATTGAAGTTACTTATTTTTTATGTGACTTGCCCATGTAGTGAGTGTTTTACTTCTGTGTTTTAACCATATCTGGAATTCTGGGTTAGAATCATAAAATTCATGGTTCTGAGAACGTTTTAGCATCTACTCAGGTATTTTCCTCCCAGTGATCTGGTCTTTATTATTCAGGGTAAATACTTGACAAAATTGAACATTGGCATTATTCAAAGGAAATTCTCCAAGTAGGCAGGTTTTTCCTGGGGGCAAACAGAGCAAGCAGACCACCCCCGAGTTGGTCCTGTCCTGTGGCAGGTCTGGAAGCCCTGGTGAAGGAGAGGCCTGGGTTTTTCCACTGGAGGGGAGGGCCCCCCGGTTGGCATGTATCTGGCTAGGCTCCCTGTAGCCACCTGCCATACACACAGCTGTGCCCTGCCCAGCGCAGGGGCTGCTTCAGCTGGTCCCTGTCAGAACAGCGTCGGAAGGAGTGCAGTTTATTACCCACTCATTCCTGGAGATCTTTCCTCCTCTCATTGTTTCTTTGTTGTGTTTTCCCCATTCATTCATCTTACGTTTTATTTTATCTTGTGTATACCCATGTAAGCTTCTTTACATCCTTCTGGGAATAAGGTATGAGTACTTTTCAGGCATTTTGGCCTAAAATTAAATAAAGCACCTAGATCTTTCCCAGAGGTCTTCCCTAGGCCTTTCTCCCTTTGAGTTATTCTGAGTGATGTGGCAGGAAAGCATGCTGCTGGGACCTGCCCGTTCTGCATCTGCTGTTTCTGCCCCTCACCTACGGTGAGTTCTCCAACTTCCTTGATTGTCCATTTTTTTGAGCCTAACATGGCAACAATCTCTCTTTGCTGGGTAATTCTGAAGATTAAATTAAATAATGTTACACATGAAACACTGTGCCTGACACGTGGTAATTTCCTTCTTCCTCTCCTGAGAAGGCATCAATTTCTGAGGTTTCAGCTGTCATCCTTGAAGCTGAAGACTTCTAAGACCAGTCCGTGTTGTATCTTGTCAGCTGTTCTGAATTTCTAACTGGCTTCTGTATTTTCACAACAGCCATCTTCCTTTCTTCTTCGTGGCCACTTTGCCTTTCATGTTCTCTGTGCAGAGTCTGTCCCTCCTCTGTCCTCTTTCTCCTGGGTATGTGTCTGCCACCCTCTGGCTTAGCACACTGGTGGGCTCTCTCCTGGCCTGCACTGATGTGCCCACGCTCTCCTGCTTGAAGAGAGTCACCCCACCTGCCCACAGCCTCATGTCCTACAAATCTTTGTAGTATCAAGTTGGAATGACCTGCATGTGGACAAATGCTCAGCTACTGATTTCTGCTTTTGTATGCAGAGCATTTTACTTTGTGAAAGTAAAATGTTTGCTGTTTTTTAAGGGCAGACTGGCACTTGAAGAGAAGGAACTCCCCACCTTTGCATCTTAGTTCTCTGGCCTTCTGCTGTAAGCTGGTCATCATTCTGTCTGTCGCTTTATTCCCATGGCTGGTGGATGTGACTCCACTGACTTATGTACCAGACACAGAGTTGCAGTGCAAATTCAGTTCACCCAGTCACCTTGTTTTTATTCATGGTTACCTTTTCTTTCTTACATACCTTCCCTGCTTCCACACAGGGCTGGCCAGTGGCATGGAGGTTTCAGGAATCTGCTTATGGAGTGAGTTTTGTATGCTTTTGGAAAGACAGGAGAAAAGTTTGTGTGACGTGCTGTAGTGTAAAAGTCTTCTTTGTTTTTTGAGAGCCTGCTGAAATTACCTTATTAATTTTATTTCTAGTACATGCTGGAAAAAAGTACTTCTTGGGGAAGTAATTTCAGATACAAATGAGAAGGCAAGTTTGGACATAGCCCAGAAAATATGCTGTTATTTCATAAAGGAGACTAATGCTGTGCTTCAGCAGGTACTTTTCTAGAATATTACATCCTTTACTTAAAGAAGTGTCTTGATTAAGTATTTGCTTGTTGTGTATGTGTTATTAGGGATAGCACATTTTATAAGATTACTTACTCTTTAGTGTCATAAATAAATAAATGTTGATGTAATCTCTTATTTTTGATAGTTAAGATCATGGCTATACCACTTCTTTTTTTCTTTATATTTAATGGACCAGTAAAAATTGTATATATTTATGGTGTGCTATGTGATGTTTTCATATGTGTATACGTGGAGTGGCTAAATCAAGATGTTTTAACATGTACATTACTTCACATACTTATTTTTTATGGTGAGAGCACTTAAAATTTCTCAGAGAGGCTGGGTACTTAAAATCCCAGTACGTAGGGAAATTGAGGTGGTAGGATTGCTTGAGGCCAAACTTTGAGATCTGCCGGGGCACGTAGCAAGACCCTGTCTCTACCAAAACCCAAAAAATTAGCTGGGTGTGGTGGCACACGCCTATGGTCATAGTTACCTGGGAGGCTGATGCAGGAGGATTGCTTCAGCCCGGGAGCTAGAGGCTGCATTGAGCCGTGATTGTGTCATTGCACTCCAGCCTGGGTGACAGAGCAAGACTTTCTGGAAAAGAAAAAACACTCTTAGCAAGTTTCAAGTATATGATATATTGCTAATAACTGTAGTCACCATGACATACAGTAGATCTCTTGAACTTACGAGGTGTGACAATCTTAAGTTCGCAAATTCATCCTAGAAAATGCGCTACAGACCTCACTGCTGAATATCACCTTCGAGGTCCTCCCCTCAGGAAGCTGTGTACTGATGCCAGTGCCTCGTCTGTCCTTCAAAGCCATTTTGAAACTCTTTCCAGAATGACCATCAGAGTTATTGTCGTATAGCACACAAAAACACAATTTAGTTCACAAACTTGCCACCATGTGCTTATGTTGGCAGTACTGTACTACCAGCTCAGTAAGGTTTCATGACCTTGGTGTATCAGTGTCTCAGCTGTGCTCATGTTGACACGTGGTGGTGTCTTGATGAGTAGTGTTCATTATTGCTGTTGCGTGTTTTTGTGTGCTGTACAACAGTAACTCTGATGGTCATTCTGGAAAAGGAGTTTCAAAATTGCTTTGAAGGGTGGACTAGGCCCTGATGTCAGTGCACAGCTTCCCAAGGGGAGTACTTCAAAGGTGATCATAGTGATATTCAGTAAAGAGGCATGTAGCACTTTTTCTAGGATGAGTTCTTGAACTGAATTGTCAGACCTTGTATTTGTCTACCTGAAATTTTGTGTCTTTTGATCATTCCCTCCTTCCATCCCATGACACCCCCCCCCAGCAGGTGGTATCTGTCATTTTGCTCTGTTACTGTGTACCCTCCACTTGTAAGTGAGATCGTATGTATCTGTCTTTCGGTGCCTGGTTGTTTTCATTTAACATAATATCTTCCGCATTCATCCATGTTGCCACAAGTGACAACATTTCCTTCTTAAGGCTGCATCGTATTTCATCATAGATATATCCCACACTTTCTTTGTTCATCTGTTGATAGATAATTAGATAATTGATTGCAGCATATCTTTGCCTATGCCTTTTTTGTAGGTAAAAATTGTATGACTTCTTAGTATAGTATTTTTTCCTCATTCAAGTTTGTATTTAGTAAATGTTTAAATTAAATGCATAATCAGCTTATTTGTAAGAAAACATGACTGGTATTAAAAAATAAAATTTTAATCACCCTAAAGATATTATGCTAAATGAAATAAGCCAGACATACAAAGAAAAATACTGGATTATTTCACTTATATGAGGTACCTAGAATAGGCAAATTTATAGAGACAGAGAGTAGAATAGAGATTACCATGGAGGGAGAGAGAAATAAGGTTATCGATTAATGGATACAGAGTTTCTGTTTGGGGTGATAAAGTGCAGGAGCTCAAAAATGGTGATGGTTATACAACATTATACACCTGCTTAGTGCCGCTTAACTGTATACTTCAAAATGGTTACAGTGGTAAGTTTTATTTTTTATATATATGTTTTTCCACAATAAAAAGTAATTAAAAAATAACTTCCAGGTTTCTCATATGAAGGATGAAAAAGTAGCTTTGATAAACCAGCTAACTTTGGTGGAAACGTTGTGGATGGAAGAGCTGAAGATTCTCCAGGCATCTGCTGAGGTCCTGTGCCGTTTGCAAACAGCTTTTCCCTGACTGCACCTACGTGGTCACCTCCACTGGTGGGTATGACTTACACTTTTTAAACTAAGATTTGATGGACTAAACTTACATAGAATCATTGATAGTAAAGGAATGGTTTCCATTAAACAATTAGGTATGTAATCCTTTTCCTTTTGCTTGTCCTATAGACACTGCACTCTTAGGAGTGACTCCACTGGTGAGAGTGGTGTTTGCTCTGAGACAGAAGGGTTTGTGCAGGGGCCCCACAGGTCCTGGGGCTGTGGGGCTGCCGGTGGAGATGGATCTGTTGTCTGCTCTGCACCTTTGACACTCTGCTAAGCAAACAGCAGGAGGAAGTGGAGGACAGTATTGAGCTGCAAGAAGAGAGGCAGACTTCGAGGGGACCAGGAGCCAGCCAGCCTCGTGTGTGGCCTGTCCCCACAGGGCCTGCTTCTTATCTGACTCAGCAGCTGTCAAAGTCAAGCTTTTGTGCTTTTAAGATGCTCTGATACCATTGGGTTAAGGGGCAGGTTGGTGGTGGGTGGCTTCCCGTTGGCGGGTATGGGGGAGGGTGAGGCAGTCCTGGGTCCCAGCCAGGGTGGCCCTCAGCCCCAGGTCTACTCTGTGTGGACACACTGAGGTGGGTGTTCAGGTGCCTTCTGGGGGACACTTATGGTGTCTTAGACAAAAGATTTTCCCCTGGACACGCTCCTGACCTTGCACACTCAAGTCAAGGCTTGTCTAATTATTCCTTTGGGAAAAAGGAGAGGCTTAGCCATAGGCTCTTTCAGCTTTGTTCCAGCGTCTTTGCTGGCGTGCCCAGCTGTGCCTTGGTGGGCATGTCTGCTTAATTCTGGGGTTCATTGTAGATCTGAAGCCTTGGTGATATTTTGTCTCTGCCCTTACTCTTATTCTTTATTTTTCTCAGACTCAGGGTGGGGAAGAAGGACCACTTAGCTCAACTCTCAGCAGTCTGTGGCTTCAGGGGACCCTCCTGGGTAAGCAGTGGGAGACGGAACCCCAGAGGGACAGCCAGGACTCACAGAGCTGGTACTGCTCCAATTTTCCATCGTGGTTGCCCAGAGTACAGTTATCCCTCCCAAGGGTTTATTCTTCCTCAGAACTGAAATTCCTTTTTCATTATGGAGCCAAACACGACCAGGTAAATGGAGCCTGCTTGTCTCCGAAGGCAGTCAAGAGTTTAAATGAAACATTTTCATTATATCTTGAACATCTTTTGTGTGTTATCATTTGTGTTAATTTTTTTTTTTTTGAGACAGAGACTCAAGCTGTTGCCCTGGATAGAGTGCTGTGGCATCACAGCTCACAGCAGCCTCAGACTATAGGCGCCTGCTACAACGCCAGGCTATCTTGGTTGCAGCCGTCATTGTTGTTTGGCAGGCCTGGACTAGATTCGAACCCAACAGCTCAGGTGTATGTGGCTGGCACCTTAGCCTCTTGAGCCACAGGCACCGAACCTTTAATTTTATTTTTTATTAGCTGCAGTGTATTTTATAATATGCTTTAGCCCAGGAGCTCGAGGCTGCAGTGAGCTATGATTGTGTCATTGCACTGTAGCCTGGGTGACAGACCTTTTCTCAAAAAGAAAAAACAAAAACATGGATTGAGGGGATGGGCAAACTCTTTTGATGGAGGGCCAAACAGTAAATATTTTGAGCTTTCTGGACCATATAGTATTTCTCTCAACTATACTGCAAAGCAGCTATAGACTACATGTAAACAAATTGCACACTGAATTCTAATAAAACTTTATTTACAAAGACAAGTGGTGGGCCGTAGTTTACTTACCCCTGTGCTATACCAGAGTTTCTTTTTTCTGTTCTCTATTAGTAGACCTTTGGGATCTAAATACATTAATTCCTTTATACCTTTCAAAATGGACGCCCCCATGAACATTAAAGATTTTTCAAACCCCACGTGATATCTGTTGCACTTTGGTTGTATATTTTCTCTATACACAGTGACAAAAGAAGGTACTCAGAAATATTTACAGGTGAATATTGTTTCATCAGCCCCAGCAGATTCACATTTATTTGAAGAACCGTTTGTAGGCAATGCTTGGTGTATGTATATGAAATCACAGACCCCTTGCAAGAAACCTTGGCTGGATGTAGGACAGTCTGTGGCCCATAGGATGAAAGCACTGTTTACAGGCCACACACTGCTTCCTCAACCATTGTCCTAAAATCATTCTGAGGCAGCAGTTTCTCCCCACAGAGGACCGGTACCTTATAGCTGTGGCACTATTTTGCTTCCCATTCTGTAATTACCACCACATAATCCTCCTGCCCTCCTCCGATTTTTCTTCTTTCTTGGTTTTCTCTTTGCTGGTGCCTTGGGCATGTCAGAGCTTCCTAAATTCTCCCACCCCTGTAGGTATCTAGTTACTGAGTTCATGGGCCATAAACCTCCAACTGCTGACATAGCCTGAGGGAACAGAAACCAAGAAGTTAAGGGTGATTTGAGGCATTGCTTGAAAGTAGAACACTTCTGTGAGGGCTCTACCTGTGTCCACCTGAATGTGGAGGCTGGCAGTGACCTCCTAGGAACTCTGAGCTGTATTCTGTGAAAATGGCTTTTCACTGAAGCACCAGGACATAGCTTTATAGGGGCTGTGAAGGTTTAGGGAGGTATAGAGCTTTGTCAGCAATGGCACATGTGAGATCACTTGAAAGCAAACTTTCTTTTACAGTCCAGAAAGTCTTATGTGAACTAAAGGGGAGAAGTGGGCCGGACGTGCTTTTCTACAGCCCTGCCAATGTCCCTACACATAGCAAGATAGCAACGCCAGTGACCCCCCCACATGCCAGTATCCCACATACAACATTAACATCCTCACACACATGCCAGTGTCCCACATACAACATGCTAGTGTCCCCACATCAGTGTCCCACACATACCATGCCAGTGGCACCCCATGACACCAGTGTCTCCACACACATGCAGTGCCCCCATACAACACGCTAGTGTCTCCACACACATGCCTAGTGCCCCTCAGCAACACCAGTGTGGCCTCCACATGACAACCGTCTGTGCTCCCCAGAGCTGGTCTCTTGTCACCTTTAGACGTTGTTCTTTTTTTTTTTTTTTTTTGGTTGCAGCCATCGTTGTTTGGCAGGCCCAGGCTGGATTCGAACCCACCAGCTCAGGTGTATGTGGCTGGCGCCTTAGCCCGTTGAGCCACAAGCGCCGAACTTAGACATTGTTCTTGTGCAGCCTTTCCTGGAGGACCACTCCCTGGTTTAATTTCCTTCTACTCCACATGGTGCCGCTGTAATGGAAGTACCAGGTGCTCAGTGCTGCTCAGGGGCAGAGAAAGAGAAGCCTCCTGTCTGGCTGGCGGGGGAGTAAACTGGCGCAGCTGCTTCGGGAGACAGCTTGGCAGCTCCTTGGAAGGTTTAATAGCGATAGTTACCTCAGGACCCAGCAAGCCCACTCCTAGGTATGTACCCAAGAGAACTGAAGAAACTCGTCTTCGTAAAAACTTGTTCGTGAGTGTTCATAGCGTTGTTCACCATAACCAAAACCCCCACCTGCGGGTGACTGGGTAAACAAAATGGGGTTTCCTCATAAAATTGAATACTCAGCTCTAGGAATGAACCACGGATACGTGCCACGTGGGCAGACCTTAAAAACATGATGCTAAGTGAAGGAATCTAGTTACAAGGACAACATAAAATTTCATTTATGTGAAGTGTCCACTGTGGCACGTCTGTAGAGACAGAAAGTATATTAGTAGCTGCTTAAAATCAGAGGGTTGAGTTCCCCCTGGTATATTAGTGGCTGCTTAAAACCCGGGGGGTGGGTTCTAGGGATTGGAGGGTGATAACTAAAGAGTGCAGGGTTTCATTTCGTGTTGGTGAAAATGATGACAATCTAAAATTGAATGTGGTGATGTTTTGCACACTATATTCTCTGTGAATATTATTTTTAATCTTGCTCTGTCACTCAGGCTGGAGTGCAGTGGCATCATCATAGCTCACTGCAGCCTCAAACAGCTGGGCTCAAGTGCTCCTCCTGCCTCAGCCTCCCTAGTAGCTGGGACTATAGTCACACACCACCAGGCCTGGCTAATATTTTCAGTTTATTTGAGAGATGGGGTTTTGGTTATGTTACCCAGGCTGGTATTGAACTCTTGGCTTCAAATGAGCCTCCCACCTTGGACTCCCAGAGTGCTGGGATTATGGGTGTGAGCCACTGCATCTGGCAAGGACTCTGGATTTAGGATGAGAGCCCAAATTTTCTTACCCATTCCAGTGGACTTTCTCCTTGCTCCTATCTCCTCCCAGACTGTAAGATCCAGACTCCTCTCAAAGGAACTCCCAAAGTATATCCCCCTAGTGAAGAACCAGAATAATTGAGTGCATCTGTTGGGGTTGGGGCAGGGGGAGTCGTATCCCTAAGGCAAAAAGAGGTGGAGGGTCTGTGCACTGCTTGGGGCAGGCATTTATGTGTGTCTTCCTCATTTAATTTTCCAAGAGCTCTGTGGGGTATTAGAAGATGAGGGAAGGGTCAAGTGACTTCTCCCATATCTTCAGCTGAGATTGAACCCAGGAGTGTCTGGGATCTGAGTCCAGGCTCTAATTTGTCAGGGATACCTGTTCCTGCCTTCACAGCTAGGCACTCTAGGCACAGGGTGGGACCCGCTGCCTCAAGGCAGCTTGTTCTGTGTCTTGTTGAGCTGTGAGAGGCCATAGCACTCACCTGACTGTGTGGCCGGGGTGAAAGGATCAGGCTGGGCTGTAGGGTGGGAGAGAAGGCAGAAGCTTGTGCGTAGGGGTCCGTCTGCCTGTGGCCTCTCCTATAGTCTCATTTCAGTTTTAGGCCCCTCTCCTGTCACCCAGGCAACTCTTACATCCAGAAGGGCAGTAGGTGGTATCAGAGAGGGGTTGAGCTGAGCAGTCTGAAAGGCAGGCCTTTTTCAGTCCTGAGGAATTTGTCCCGGGGCAGGGGCTGTCCTGTTGACCTGGTGTCCCCCTCTGTCCATTTATACAGCTTTGGCAATTAGCATTTGAAAGCTTTCTCCCGGTGCCAGAGAAACTGCTCAGAGCTCTGTGTATTCTTCCCAGTGCCTAGAATCAGAAGATAAGGCAAAGAACCTACTTAGCAATTATAGGGACAGTAAATAATTCAATTTTTTTACTTTGCTTTTATCCCAAAGGGAGACTGTAAACTGTTTTAAAGATAAAAGAGACTTCAGGGTGGCACCGAGGAAGCAGGTCAAGGCTGAGAGGAAAGTTTGAGGCAGGCAGCACCAACCTCTGCTTCTCAGTCTCTGAGTCCCCTTTTTGCCGAGTATCTCCACTCTCCTAGTCTCTCACAGTGAAGCGTGCAGTAGCGGCTCTCAGCTTGGCTGTTCACAAAGAAATTTGGAGGTTGAGGTCCCACTGCAGAGGGTCTGATTCAATGGGTCTGGGGTGTGCCAGGGCTCGGGGATGTAAACTTCGCAGGTGACTCTGATGTTCTCCAAAGTTCCCTTTCGGAGCTTCTGGAATATAGAAAACAATTTGTTTTAACTCTTCCCAGCTGGAACATTCTGGTTTTCAAAGGCCTTCAATTAAAATAGGTTCAGGAGGCAGGCAAGAGAGTGTCAATTCCAATCCTACTGTGTAAATGATCATTTAAACAGCCCCAGACCATGTTGAGAACCCATGAATCCGGAGATGCCGTGCTTTATCATTTGATTCAGCAAACACAGTTAAATATGAGTGCCCAACTCATAATAGGCGACCTACACATTTTAATTTTTTTCCATGCATCTCCTTTAAAACGAGCCACACTTCTAAGCATCCCGGAGTGTTTTGGGTCGATGTCGGTGGACCTTGGAATCTCTGAGGGACTTGGCAGCGTGCTCGCGCCACTTCCACCTTCGGACACTGGAGGGCGAGAGAGGACCGCAAAGCCGCGGGGCTGGGGGAGGGGGGCCTCAAATCAGGCAGCAGTTTCCCCTGATATTAATAGGACCTAAACGAGGCGAAAGCTGCTCTCTGCGTTTCTACCGGGAGAAACTGCAGATGTCCACATTCTCTATGGGCAGATAAACATTAGTTCAACGTGACAACTGCCTGGGAAGGGACCTGGCCTGGTGGGGCAGACGCGGGAAGCCAGGTGGGGGGCGGTGGCTCAGCGAGGAGGTGGGTGAGGCAATGCAGGGACCACTCCGGCTGTCTGCAGAGGAGCCGCAAATAAACGTATATATTTACCATTTGTTTCAGAGAAGGAAAGAATTTTTCACACCAGGTAGCAGATTTAAATTTCTATCGTGATTGATAGCAGGTAGACTCAGGTCTTGACAGGCAAAGAGAAGAAGGATCACTTTTAAGGAGTTTAAACTGACCACCCACGCGAAGAAAGGGGCACTCCTCTTGTGACTCATGGCTTCTTGTTCGCCAGATGTTTCTAGAATAAGAAAGAGAAGCTTTCTGCTGACTGAGGGTGGGCTGGCCCATCTATTGTTAGAAGTGCACGTTTGATCTGAGCTTCAAGGTAGAGTGGAAAAACACCCCCGGTGCCCTTGGGCTTCTTTGCCCACAGGTGACCAACAGACTCCAGATCCTAGAACAGCTGGAGACGTGGACGACTCAGAGCAACATCACACAATGGCTTTACCCTGGTGGCCTCGCTTGAAATTTCTTTGGTCTGCTGGACTTTTTCTCAGTGGCTGTGTTTAGACAAATTAAACTTGCAGAATGGAGAAGCTCTTCTCGTAGGTTTTCCCTCCTGATGCCCTTCTCCCCAACTCTTGCTATTTATATACATTCTGGCTTTGTCTTGAGTGGGTTTGTTTTCTTTTTAGTATGTTAATCTAGAGATTGCTAGCAAGACCTGGGTGAAGCCAATATTCACTATTGTAACACTGAAGTTTTGTTTTAGTTTTCAACTGGTAAACTATAGTTTGTCTGGCCTGGCACTAGCACTCTGGGAGGCTAAGGAAGGAGGATTGCTTGAGTTCAGGAGTTTAAGACCAGCCAGAGCAAGAAAGAGACCCTGTCTCTACTAAAAATAGAAAAATTAGCTGGGCATGGTGGCCGGTGTCTTATAGTCCCAGCGACTCAGGAGTCCGAAGTGGAGCACTTGAACCTGTGAGTTTGAGGTTGCTTTGAGCGAGGCTGAGGCTGCGGTATTCTAGCCTGGGGCAACTGAGTGAGTCTCTGTCTCAAAAAAAAAAAAAAAAGACTGTTTATCTTATTGGAGTTGCCTTAATTGTGGTGGTAGTGGTAGTGTGTTTGGAGTTCAGGTATTATGTAAAAGTATTCAGGTTGGAATGACAAGTGATCTTTGATTGTTGTGGTTCAATGTTTGGAGCAGGTAGGCACCATGCTGTCTAGGCTGGAAGCTTTAGCTTACCTGGATACAACCATTAGCAGAAATTTCTCAAGAGAGGAAATATTCTGTCTTTGTATTCAGGAGGCAGTGTAACCAACACTGGGGAGCAAAATATTGGCAGTGAGCAACTGCTAGAATCTATGCTCTTTGTTTTATAGAAATCTATAGAGGAGGCCACTGCCACCAAAACCTGTTCCCAGGAAGCTAAGTAAGTACTTCCAGCTTCTTGTATTGGGGCTACTTTCTTCAGAGCCCTGCCTCTCAAAGGGCAGTCTGCAGAGCAGCATCAGTGCTTCTGGGAGCCTGTTAAAATTCAGGTTCTCAGGCCCTGTCCTCAATCAGGGTCTGCTCTGGAGGTGGGAGGCAGTATCTCAGAGGTGCAGCTGGAGCCAGGGATCAAGCCGGTTGGGCAAAGTAGCCATCTCCTGAATGGTCAGTCTGCCCATCAGCTATCCCTTTTGCCCTGCTGGGGAACACCCATTCTGGATGCAGGGCATCATTGGAGATGGCTCATTTGTGGGCAGTGAGGTGGGACTGGGGCCCTGCCCAGAGGAACCACGAGGCCTAATTATCAGAGTAATGACAGTGGTTTTGCCCCTTGTACTTTGGGGCATGGCTGTTTCCCAAAACCTCTTGAAGTGCAGGGACGGTGGGTGGACAGAAAGTCACCTTGTGCCTTATCCATATACACCACATGCTGGGGAGCCTGTGGGCAGTTGGGATGTGGACCACCGCCCAGCCTAACAAGCACTTAGCATCTCACATTCATGGAGAAAATAGACCCGAGGGCCCCAGTACAGTTATGTAGTCACTGAGCCGTTGTGGGCGCATCAGGACAGGTGTGCCCTGATCAGGAGGGTTCAAGGTCTTTCAGATGGGGCTGTGGCATTGACTTAACATTTGCTGAGACTATATAGCTATGGAGCACCAGCATATGTCAGAGGGTTGCAGGCGTGAACTAATTTCATCTCCCAGATGAGAAGAGCACAGGTTGGTTGGTTAGTAGGCAAAGCCCCTTCTGTGCCCAGGGCCATAGCTGGAAGAAGACAGGCCAGCTTGGGGTCCCAGTGGCCTGGACTCTACTTGGGTGCTTTTTACCCAGACTCTACCCAGTTATTTCTGTGGTGTTCTCTGGTTCCCCACAATACTGAGGTCGTGGATAAGGATGAGTTTCCTGGGAGTCTTAAAGAGCCAGGGGCAAGGAGGGTGTTGGGAAAGGTCGGGGGTGAGTGGGAGAGGTGATTTCACCTTTGCTTTGTCTTAGGCCATGGTGGCTTCTGGGACAGGAAGACATCAGAAAAGGGGGAAAGTTCAGGAGAGAAGGGGGTTGGGTGGAAAGGGCCAGACAACTGCGCTCGAAGTGCTGAGTAGGCCTTCCCTTTCTTGTGGCTTGGGTTACTGCAGCTGGTTCTAACATGCCCGAGCTCACGCAGAGGCGGGCAGAGGCGCTGGCAGCCTTTCAGGGCGTTGTTTTCATCCATTAGTTCATGTTGTGCAGAATGACAGCGAACAGGGCCCCCAGTCCCTCGCTTTGTTTATATACTTTTTTTTTCTTTGTGAGAGAGAAAAAAGAGCTGACTCCCTTTCAAGAGACAAGAAAACCGAGTTTTGTCTTCCTTTCCTATTACTGTCAAACAAAAGTCACCTTCAAACTCCCGCTCGAATGGGGTCCGTCACTGGCAGGAAGCAGGGCCTTCCCTCATAAATGTATAACTTACAGTAAGTTCTCAGCAGACCGAAAAAAATCCCTTTTATCATGTTCTGGTTTTTTTCTTCTCACTGTTTTATTTCACTTACAACATCACTCAGGCCCAAATGGTATTTGTCAGGGGTAATTGGCAAACGCTAGAGGCTGTGTTCAAGGCCGCTTGCACGGAAAATCTCAAGGCAGTTGTCCATGTTGAAAGAAAATATTACATTTGATCTTTTTTGTGTGTGTGATTTCTGCAGACATGATGCATGTCTGCATTCTTTAGCTTCACAACCCCTTTATGTTTCAGGGGGGAGAATCCTCGTAGGAAGTAGCACTTTCCAGTTAATTTACAGCATGCCCAAGAAATAGCCACAACACATGAAAAGTCATTTTGCAAACATGACTATGATTTATTTTTATTAGCTAGCTAATAAACCTGCACTGGTTTGCAGGTTGTTCTGTATTGAATTACGACTTCAAGCTTTGCATTTCATAAGCGTTTCTGTGTGGATGTTTATTCTTCTGGATGAAAATATGTCTGAGGATGGTGGCAACCTTCCATGAGATGCTGTAATAGCCTCTCACGCAGTCTCGTCTTAAGCTAAAGGCTTCTCTGGTGCAGGGCATCGTAGAGCCAGCAAATTAGAATCATCTGACTCAACTGGGCCCAGGGAGCAGAAATAACGTGACTGAGCCCTGCTGTGAACGGCGACTGGGTCTCCTAAACAAGTCGTGTTCAAGTGACCAGATGGTCCCTCTGTGCATTTTCTCTTCTCAGGTACAGAGCATAGTATAAATGACATAGTTTGGAGGTTTTTTCAACCCACACAATTCCATATAAATATGATTTCCTCCAGTTCCAGATGTACATGTATATACTCATAAGGAAATGGCAGATGCCAATGACTAGGGGTGGCAGAGCTCATGGGGAATTCACAGAACCTCATATCCATGATGCTGGGACAAGTGTGCAGCAGCAAAACACCAAGAGCCACTTGGATGTTACAGAAGACTTTAGACCAGGGGCTGGCAAACTATGGTCAGTCCGTATTTTTATAAATGGCTTCTTTTTTATTAATATAAAGTATTTTTTATTGTGGCAAAATATGGACAAAATCAAATCTACCACCTTAGCTATTTTTAATTGCACAAGTCAGTGGCATTAGTACATTCACGGTTTACCCCAAACAGAAACTCTGTACCATTAACCAATAACTCCCCATTTCCCTGTCCCCACAGCTTCTGCCAACCTCTATTCTACTTTCCATCTCTATTAATTTGGCTATTCTAGGTACTTCTTAGAAATGTAATCCTACGTCTTTCTTGTTCTTTCATTTAGACTAGTAATTTTCTTATCCGCACACACATGCGTGTTGCTCATCCATGCATCTGCTGACGGATCTTTGGTTGTTTCTGCCTCCTGGCTATTGTGCTAATACTACTATGAATGTTCATGTATAAGTAAGTGTCTGAGTAAGTTCTTTGGGCACATACCCAGGAACGTGTACATAAGGTTTCCCATGTCTTCTGGTTTGCCAGTCACCAAATGTCCGCTTTCACTTTGCAACAACAGAGTTGAGTAATTGTAACAGAGAGTGTGCAGGGCTCCCAAAGCTGAAAATATTTGCTATCTAACCCTTTACTTGTCCTGTGCAGACAAAGCTCATTGGCCTCTGCTGCAGCTGCCACAATATGGGCTCTGTTGGAGAGTTCCCTCTCCCGGTCACTGGCTGTGAACCTGGCCTAGCTGTTTGGTACTTGGTGCCCACAGAGTGATCGCTTCGGCCGTGCTCTGGCCATTGGCAGACTCTCCTGGTCCTACCTCTCTGCTGTCCTTCTAGGGGTTCCCAGAAATCATAAGATCCTGCTCTTTTGCTTTCTTAAAAAAGTGGAGTAGGTTTATCGGTATGGAGACCACATTTCTCCCTGTGCCAATGCATGTGTATGTTTCCTGTGGCTGCCGTAACACATTACCAGACATGTGGTGGCTTAAAACAACAGAAAGTTCTTCTCCTGTAGTCCTGAGGCCAGAAGTCTGAGATCAGGTGCGGCGGGAGCACAGTCCCTCTGAGGCTCTCAGGGAGCCTCTGTCCCATGCCCGTCTCCTGGCTTCTGGTGCTCGCCAGAAAGCCTTAGAGCTCCTTGGCCTGTAGATGTGTCACTCCCATCTCTGCCTCTGTGGTCCTTCCACCCTCTCCCTGTGTCTCCCTCTGTATCTATTTCTCCTTTTAGCTTATCAGGTCTTGCCATTCGATTTAGGGTTTATCCTATTAATCTAGGATGATCTCAACTTGAGATCCTTTACTTAATGACATTCACTAAGACCGATTTCCAAATCAGGCCACATGCATAGGTGCTGGGCTTAGGAAGCAGGCATGTCTTTTTTTGTGGAGGCCACATCATGCAACTCACGACCACATATAATGGATGTCATCCAAATCCAAACTGTATAGATGTATATACCTGTAATAAAATGACACGGCCCATGAAGGGGCTCACATTTTGAGAAAATATAGAAAATTTGGTAGGGAAGTAAAGCCAATGCTGCTGCTTTTTTTGGCGACATTCACAAAACATTTATTCACATGTTGAGTAAAGCAGTCATGTAAAGATATTGCTAATGTAATCAATGAAATAATTTTTAACAATGGATTTTAAGGAATAGATTATTTATTTATTTATTTATTCATTTATTGTTCTTTAGGGAGGCATGAGAGAACAGCAAGTCATCCCAATTGCAGCTTAAAGGCTGGGAGAAAAATTTGGTAACCGGCTTTCCAGACACCCCCTGTAGTTATGGATTTGGGAGATAAAAGACCAGGGTTAGAGAGAAGTACAGAAAAGGTTGCTCCAGTGTCCAAAAGACATTTTATCTGCTGGCACTCCACTATAAGGCAAACCTGGGGCTCTTGAGGGGCAATCGCTGCTTTTTAAATGGAGTATTCAATTATTTGTATTTAAGGTAACAACATGCACATGTCACATACACAAATATAGATGTTAACATAAGCCTTAATGAATGTAAGAGAATTGAAATCATATAAAGTGTGCTCTCAGAATACAACAGATTCAGGCTAAAAATGAAAAAAAATCCTAGATATTTATAAATTTAATAGCATACTTCTAAATAACTCTTGAGTCAAAGAAAATATCTCAAGAGAAAATGGAAAATATTTTTAACTTAATAAAAGTAGAAACACATATCAAAATTTGTAATATGCAGCTAAGCCAGTTTTTACAGAAGAACTCATAACACTAACACGTATTAGTAAAGAAAGAAGTCCCAAATGAGCCATCCAGAAAGAGATGAACCCATTAAATCCAAATAAACAGATGGAAGAAAATAATAAAGAGCAGAAACTAATAAAATTAAAAACAGAAAAAGTAGAGAAACCAATAATCGAAAAAGTAGTTTATTTGAAATCTAAATAAAATTGATCAACCTCTAATCATATTTAGAAAAAAAAAGAAGGAAGTCACTTTTTTTTTTTTTTTGAGACAGAGTTTCACTCTGTTGCCCAGGCTAGAATGCCATGGCCGCAGTCTAGCCCATAGCAACCTCAAACTCCTGGGTCCAAGTGATCCTCCTGCCTCAGACTTTCAAATAGCTGGGACTACAAGCAGGTGCCACCACACTGGCTAATTTTTTTATATTTAGTAGAAATGAGGTCTCACTCTTGCATAGGCTAATCTTGAACTCATGAGCTCAAGGGATCCTCCTGTCTCTCCCTTCCAAGAGTGCTAGAATTACAGGTGTAAACCACCTCATCCAACCAGAAGCCACAGATTCTTAATGTTGTGAATGAAATAGCTGACATAAACACTACAGATCCTACAAATACTACAAGGATAAGGAAATATTGCAAACAATTTTATGTGAAATACTAGAAAGGTAAAACTATAATTACAGAAAGCAGGTGTTTGGCAAGGCATCATGGGAAGAGGGAATTGACTAAAAGTTCTCCACAAGAGAACTTTTTGGAGCAGTAGAAACGCTCTTTATCTGATGAATCTCTGCAATCCTTGGTGTTCCTTGATTTGCAGATGCATAACCTCAAACCTCATCTTCACATGGCATCTTCCCTCTGTGTCTTCACGTAGCCTTCACTTTGTGTGTTCACATTTCCATCTTTTGTAAGGATATTAGTCATTGGATTAGAGCTTCTCCTAAGGCAGAATGAAATAATTAACAATCACATCTGCAAAAAACCATTTTCCATATGAAGTCACATTCAAATATACCCAGGGTTGGGACTTCAACATACCTGCTTGGGAGACACAATCCAAACTACAATGACTAAATAGGTCTTGAAGTTAAGACATAATGGATGTGATCAACTGGGAGAAAGAGTCAGGATAATACCAAAGAACAGGAGTGGAAATGAGGGCAATTGAAAGAGTGAGTGGCTGGCTCTGGCCAAAAACTAGACTATTGCCTGCCTCTGTAGACTAAAATTCATTGTATAGCACGCCTAAAAATTTTTTTAAGCTTACTGAGTATAAAATATGCCTCAGTAAAGGTGATGTATTAAAATAAAAACGAAATAATGCAAACAGGGACTTCTGGGGAAAAATGAGAGATTCAATACACCTATATACAGAATGTGCTGCACCAGGAGCTTCTGTTAGAGAAGGACCAAGGTAGGCTAGAAAAAAAGATAACTGGTTAAAAGTCTGTATAAGAAGCAAGTCAGAAGACCAGATTCCCTTTCTGATTCCATATATGGCCACTGACTCTTCCCCTTTGTCAGCAGAAAACTGGAATTTTATTCTGTGGAGAAAATATGACAGAACCTTTGAACTCTAGGATTCCAAAACAGAAAAGCAAGGGATTATTATATCAATATATTTAATTAATTACCATATAATTACCATAATAGTATAGAAGACAGGTTGCAAGTGTTCACACTGAAGGCTAATATACCTGCCCTTTGAACACATTCATTGATTACTTACTATGTATTAGAAACATAAGGGATAAAGAAAAAAAAATTAGAACAGTCCATCCTCACAAGAAACTTCTTGCCTAGTGGGAAGACATACACCAGGGGTGCCAAAATAATGTGTACATGTTTTCAGCAATGTTGTTGGAGGTAAAATAGATCATTCCCAAAATGTGTATGAATTGCAAGTAAAATAGATGTGTATAGCATGTCCAGGTACACTTGACCAGTAATGATACCTTCAATAAAACTTCAAAAATTAATACATAGATAACATCACTTAAAATGTGCATACATTTTTTGGCACCCTCTATATATTAACAGTCAATTGCAGTACAGTGCATAAAGTTATAAAAGGGAGTACAATATTGTGGGAGCCCATGAGAAAGTTGCCAGTCCCAAATTGAGGGCCATTGTCCTTTTGACCATCATTGGTTACACCTCTTGTAGTCCACTTTGGAAGCCTGGGAGCCACAAGGGCAGCCCACAGACTCTGGGACTCATCCCTGCCCCTGTGGACATGATTGATTTGAACCTAGAGGGAGACTTCATAGAAATCCAGCAACCCATTGACTCAGCTGTGACTGAGGTTTTCTTGGCTTGGCTTGAGGTTTCCTGTCACTTGAGAACTTGCATCAGATACACAGCTGGAAGGTCATAAAGTGGAAAGAGGAGCTGAGGGAGATTACGCTGGGCTGGGTGGTATGCAAGGTGAGCCAGCAAAGGAATCTGGTATAAACAGCAAAGCAGGTAGCAGGCACTTAGAAAGAAGCAGAGACAAGAGAGAACATGAAGTGATCTAATTTTTAGTGCCCAAGCCCAGAACCTGCATGGCTGAACTCTAGTTTGCTTGCTATCTTTGGGTTTTATTTTAAAGATACTTAACTTAACACTCTTACTATCTTTGGGTGTTTCCTTAGAAAAAAATATCCTTTCTTTTTTGCCATGAGCCAACTGTAATGAGTTTCCGTCCTTATGAACGCAAAGTCTTCATTAGAAGAAAGGTCATGGAAGACTTCCTGAAGAAAATGATGCCTGAGAGAATCTTAAAGGACCAGCAAAAGAGAGGCAAAGAGTGAGAGGAAAGATGGCATTCCAGGATGAAGGCACCCTACCCACAGATCCACAGGCAGGAGAGAGTGTCGCTGCCCCAGGAACTGCACTGCAAGCAGCTGGGAGCAGCTAAGCTCATTACAGCTGCATAGAAAGATGCCACTGCTGTGCAGCTGGCACCGAGGCACCAACGCATGAGGTGATTCAATGAACTCTTGGCCCAACCATATCTTGAAAAATTCCTTTTTTATAACACAAAGAAAATGTAAGTAAGATTACCAAAAAGTTTGAAAAGCCAATTAAAAGATAAGATGAATGGTGATAATCTGCCTCCACGAGAAATATTTACAGGAGTATTGCATAAATATTCTTCTTGAAAAAACATTCCAATGAGGGGAGAAAGCTTTCAAAATATGAACTGTAAGTAAATTCATTTTAAGAAACTAAATGTAGGATGAATGAAAAGGTACCTACTCACAAGTCACAAACTTTTTGTGTGGATCCATACTCAAGCAATTCTTAGTCCTTGCTATGGACAAACTAAGGATCAAAATTTAAATTAACTTTAATATAACAGAAAATCATTGAGTATCCAGAAACCTCCCACATTATTTGGATTATCATACTTTTCCTAAAGAAAAATAAAAGACTTCAAACTATAAAAATGTTACTCATACATTCAAATTAAAATAAAAGTTGGAGACTGAAAAATGTATGAATAACTAACTTTGTTTACTATTGGCAATATATTTTATACATGATTATTAGAGAAAATTTATGAAAACTATTTCATATATTTTTCAACTCTAAATTTCACTGACATATGCTTTATGAATATACATTCATACATACATACAAACGTTTATCTTTCTTTCTGTACATCTCTTCCATATAGTTATAAGAAACAATTCAGCTATTAGAAATAATATAATTGAAAGAATATATAACTTTCAATTTCTGCAATCATAATCAGGTCTTCACCAAACTGTAATACTCTGTAAAGTAATCTGATCTGGAATGGGAACTAACAATCATGTTAGCTATTGTTTTGTTGAGTGCTACTATGTGCTGTGGTTCTGGAGACTTTAGCCATTTGTTCATTTTTCACTTCTTTGTTCACAGATTTTTTAAATTCATTTATTCCCCAAACATTTATTGAGTCCTTACAATGAGCCAACCATTAATCTAGAAACAGAATAGAAGAGTAAGAGAACATTAGCCTCCTCATGGAGTTCAGTCCAGTGTAGACAGATAAATATTAATCCAATTAAGTGCAGAGAAATACAATTTTTGAAATTTTAGTAAGCACTCTGATGAAAAAGTACAAGGGTTTCAAAGAACATATAACTGGATTGACTGAACCAATTGTGGCTGTGTTAAGATGTGGTCAAAGAAGGATTCCCTAAGGAAGTGATGCTTGAACCAAGATTTGAGTGTGATGAGTAGGGCTTCCCGCTAGAGGAAGGAAGTGGAAATAAGACCACAGACCTAGATGATTTTGAAACATGATTTTTGTTGGTTGTGTAAAATCCACATATAGGAAGAAATGAGACAGATTGTCCATGAGTCACAAACTGGAGACTATTTACATATCCGTTCTTAAGCCACCAATTTTATGGGTTCCCTTTTATAGATGAGAATAATTCAAGATTTCTCCCAACCCAACATTGCCGGATACAGTTTTAGAAATCAGAGGGGAGGAAGGCATTTGAACTCATAAGTAAATAAATTCCAAATGGCTGATAATGATGATATATATAATTGAAATATGATTTTGGTACATGCATTTGGAAAATAGGCAAAGTATCAGTAAGTAAAGGGAGTCACAGTCAATACAAAACATAATTTCAAAAGGGAGTAGTAAAGAAAGTCACAGAATAATGTTCCAGAAGGAAATCAATAATGATTTTTTTTTGTAAGCAGCGAGTGTTCTATCATAGGTCATAATGGGACACTGAGTATCTTGTGCTTTTTCTTCCTAATCCTAAAACATCAGACTTTTAAAAACATTTTGTAGGAGTAAGTGCATGGCAAACTACACGAATGCAACGTAAGATTCATTTTGGTGATTTTTTACACTTTCTTCAGGGAAATATTTGAACCTTAGAGATCACAAACTGTAAAATGCAGCAAATTTTTATTTTGGTAAATTATTATCTGTCTTTCAAAACCCGGGGATGTGAACTCTGCAGATCACAATGATAGGCCATTCTCAGTCTGGCCACAAGGAAGAGGGTGGCTTGACAACTCAGAGCCCAGGCTGCCGCAAGAGATGGATGGGAAGCTCAGCTCTCTAATAATGGCTGGATGTAAACACAGAGAAGTAATCATAAGTAGGGACAAAAAGGACTTTAAGGATTCACTCAAGTATGCTCTTCAGCAGTAAGCCATGATGGGGACCAGCTGGGAAACGGCTGCTGGTGACAATCTGGCCAGCAGCAGGGGGGAGATGGAGTTGTTTGGGGGAGGCAAAGGCCAACCCTGACTGTAATAGGCACAGACGCAAACAACTCATAGAGCCTTGCGGTGTGGCACCATTATGTCAAGAAAGCAAATGATGATAAATAATCAATTCATACCAACTACCACTTATTGGGCATTTACAATACACTAGACACTGAGCTATGTCAATGTAGATTGTCTCAGCCCTAGACTTCTTCACTTGTGTTTACAAAACAGCAACCTCCAGAGAGCTGTGCCAATATCCTCCCTCTGCTTAAGGCAGTGATCATTCTCTCTACTCATGAGCAGGGAAAAGTGTTTTCAATAGTTTCACAGTATTCCCTTGTACCAATGAACCACATTTTAAACCAATTTGCATTGGAAGAGCTGGAGATTAGACTGTCTCTAATCTTGCTAGGGCCATCGGCCATCAATGTTACAAGGAATACCTTTGCACATACTGTATATCCCCGTCATGACCCCATGTGCAGGTCCATACTTACAAAAGCAAATGCTGGGTAATCACTTTTTTTAGTTTCTAAAGATCCTTGCGGTCACCCCATAGCTTCCACAGGTCATCTTCCCAGACCTGCCCAACCTCGGAATCTTGGTCTTCTGCTTTGTTTTGCATGTCTGTTTTGAAAATAAAAAGAAATCGTAAACTAAAATCCTTGCAAATAGTCCTCTGTTTAGAGTAAAAGGATTTACTCTTCTATGAGCAAGGCCTTTGAATTCCTATTCAACCCCCAACTTCTCAATATATATTAATATAATAACAGCAATCACGCTGACACCTTATTACATTCTAGGTGATATAAAAGGCTGCTGGCTTAGATGACTCAAGTCACATTCTTCACAAAACTCTAAGAGGTAAGTACTACTATTTCATCACCATTTTGTAGATGAGGAAGCTGGTGGAAAATAAAGATTAACACATTTGCCAAAGGCAACACAGCTATTCGGCCAGGCAAGCTTTGGAGTCAAGGTCCATGCTTTAACTTCTTCAGTTCCAGCTTTATTCTTACAATCTGATGGACGATAAAGGGTACCTCATTTGAAGGGTTTATTTGTATTTATCAGATAACACGATTGAAATTCTTTATGTAAGAATGTGTTTTGCTTTCTTTCTGTGAATTACCTATTCCTTTGTTTGGCTGTTTTTCTGCTGAGTCACTGTTCGTATTACTGATTCATGGTATAGTCAAGACTTTTTGACTTCGCTTATGACTTTTCCTTATACGTGTTTGTTTCCATAGTCAATACATTTTTTTTTACATAGTCATATTTATTGGTCTTATATGTTTTTGGGCTTTTAGATTACATTTTTAAAAATCTTCCAAGTAGTTTTTTTTGTTTGTTTGTTTTTTATTGTCCAACCATATCCTAGTACATTTTTTGGTTTAAGTTTTAACATTTTAGTTTTTGATCCATTTATATTGGTAAGAGATATGGGTTTTATCTTTCAAATGGCTACCTATTTTCTTCTAAAACCATTAATGAATACTCTATCTTTTCCCTACCTGTTCCAGTTACCATTGCTCTGCACCAAACTGCGAGAGGATACCCAAGAAGGGTGAGGTCTAGGAGCACAGGTCTTCTCAAGGAGACCACAAGAATACACCTGCGGGGTCCTCTCCATGGTGACTAGGCTCTCGGGAATTTGTAAACTTAATTTCCTGGAACTTGGAAATTTACAAGTTCTGTGGAATCCTGTAGTGCTATAGGTTTGGAATAGCATCTCCCGCTTGATTCAAACTGGCCAATGAGAAGGGTAACTATGGGTTGGAACTTTTTGACTGGAGATAAAAAGGGAAAGACCAAGCCAGTCAGGGAGCACAGCCATTTGGAATTCTTCTATGCCATAAGCTACCAGCTGGTGAATAAAGCCCTTCCTCTTATAAACGTGGTGTTTGGGTGCTCATTCTCTCCAGTGGGCCTCGTCTTCCTACAACAAAACCACCATAAAATTAGTGGCATAACCGAAAAACCATTGCATAGCCATATGCCCCATAACAATGTTTTAGTGATGGACAAAACAGCAGTCCCAGAAGATTGTAATACCATATATTTACTGTATCTTTTTTATGTTTAGATATGTTTAGACACACAAATATTTACTATTATGTTACAATTGCCTACAGTATTCATGCTGTACAAGTTTGTAGCCTAATGTTACCAGACAAAGAGGGTCCGGCCACCTGTCACCATCCAGCCAGTATGCAGAGACAGGTTTAAGTACAGTAAGCTTTATTTGTCAGAAGGCCAGAGATTCTGGAGAATAGCAAGAGGAACCTCTCAATTCTGTTCTGCCTCAGTTATAATTCTAATGACTTTTATAATGAAATACAAGGAAAACAACCTAGAAAATTTTAACTTTATCTGGAAAGAAGTAATATGAAAGTAGTGTCCATTCTAACAATGTAAAATATTTAAACAACAGAAAGGTGATTTTTCATTTTATCAAAATATCTAAGACAATCCTCAGAGAAAACATTCTATCATCGAAGTAACCTTCACTCTACCACTATCACAATACCTATTGTCAATGTGTGACGACCTCCTCAGGGTCTGCTGAGATAAACACCCTCACCACCATGGAGGAACCTTAACTAGTCATGTGGGAGGGGACGCTTGGTGCCTGTAGCTCAGTGGTTAGGGCACTGGCCACATACACCAGGGCTGAGGGCTTCAAATCCGGCCTGGGCCAGCTAAAACAACTGCAACAACAACTGCAACAACAACAACAACAAAAAATAGCTGGGCGTTGTGGTGGGTGTCTATGGTCCCAGCTACTCTGGAGGCTGAGGCAAGAGAATCACTTAAGCCCAAGAGTTTGAGGTTGCTGTGAGCTGTGACACCATGGCACTCTACCCAGAGTGACATAGTGAGACTCTGTCTCCAAAAAAAATCACACGCATGGCAAAGAATGAGAGTTAAGCAGATGAGGTCAGCTGTGCTCTTCAGCTTAGTTCCACAGACTCCATCTTGCAGGTTGCTTTTCTGGCTTCCTCTCCTCACTCTTGTTATTGCATTTTATATCTGTGAAATTGTTTTTAAATGGAAATAATTACTATGATTTACTGCATTTGTCTGGGGATTGAACTTATTCAGGGGAGGGATCCATTTAAAGTTACACGGTGAATCACAGGCAGCACAGAAAACAAGGGCACACTGAATACAACAACAATAAAGATGTCTAAACATAACGTACTTCCTATCTTGATGACTAAAATTCTCACTCACTGGTCGGGCTCAGGTTCGCTGGTTTCTCAGGGGGATAAGGCTTGTTGTGGAATGATGCGATCCAGCCAACTTGATGGTGTAGGGGTGGTGGACAGCACGTCCCAGGGGCCAGTGCACTTTCCCTTGAGTAGTTTACCAGGTCCAGGTCCTTCCCTGCAAGTCCGGAGGAGAAACTGGCCACTGGCTGAACACATGTGACTTTCATAAAGCAGAGTGACAGGCCTCTCTTTAAATAATTCACAGAGAGGCCATAGTGTAGCTCAGGAGGGGTGGGCATATCGTGACAGATCAAAGCATCTGCTGGAGGCCTTGTAAAAGGCCAGAGGGCCATCTTGGGTGGAGGGTCGGAGGAGAGTTGAATAAAGTCCTTGGTCTGGGTGGGTTTGTTATGGGAATGCAGGCTCTGGAACATTTCTCAAAACTGCTCCAGGGTAAAGAGGTAAACAGAGGACTGTGTAGATTTCCGAGTTCCTGGGCTAGGGAGTTGAGCAACCTTTGCTGAGACTAAGCATTTTGATGTTTCTTCCTTATCAGTCTTAGAGTGGGAGAAGAGACAAATTTCTAATCACACCTCTTTTGGCATATAGTCTGTAGATTGGGACTACTCTTTCTTTTTTTTTCTTTTTTTGAGACAGAGTCTCAATCAGTTGCCTTGGGGTTGAGTGCTGTGGTGTCATGAGCTCACAGCAACCTCAAATTCGTGAGCTCAAGCATTCCTCTTGCCTCAGCCTCCTGGTGAGTAGCTGGGACTACAGGCGCTGACACAATGCCCAGTTATCTTTTTTGTTTTTAGGACAGGGTCTTGCTCTTGCTTAGCCTGATCTCCACCTTCTGAGCTCAGGCAATCCACCCACCTCCACCTCCCAGAGTGCTGGGATTACAGGTGTGAGCCACCATGCCTGGCCTGGGACTAGTATTTCTAACAAGATTTTGTAATGTTATTTCAGTATCAGCCACCCCAAAATATGTAAAAAAAATAAAATGTATTTTTTGGGTAAATATTTCTAATTTCTTTCACTCTTCTTTTGAAATTAAAAGGATTTTACATCTTAAAACCTAATATGTCCCTTAGTACTAAGAAGCAGGAAAGAAGAAAAAACCCATATTAGAGCAAATATGACTACTGCATATAATTCTATATCTTTTGGCCAGTCTCTTAGTCCTGTGAACGGATGGTTTAGTTAAACAGCTATGTCTTATTCTAAGGGCTGATATTGCAGACAAGGCTAGAATTTAATACAGGTATGTTATAGTTTTTATTTTTGAATCACATTTTTCTCTCTACTTTCCTACTTTATGAAAGACAAATCATAGCAGGATGAATTTATTTGCCAAAATAAACTGTACTTTCAGTATACTTGGCCTGATTATTTACATCAAGTGCAGAAAGAAAAATTAATAACCATATAGGCTTTTCTTTCTTTTAAAATTGGCTTTACTGCAAACTAATTCAGCCTCTTTAGAAAGAAGTATGGAGAATCCTCAAAGAACTCAAATTAGATCTCCCATTTGACTGTGCAATCCCAGTACTAGGCATTTACCCAGAAGAAAAAACAGTCATTTTATCATAAGAACATATGTACTAAACTGTTTATTGCAGTTCAATGTACAATCACCAAAACGTAGAAACAACCTAAATGCCCATCAACTCAGGAATGGATTAACAAACTGTGGTATATGCATGCCATGGAATACTATTCAGCCATAAACATGGTGACTTCGTATCTTTTGTATTAACCTGGATGGAGTTGAAACACATTCTTCTCAGTAAAGTATCACAAGCATGAAAAACCAAATATCCAATGTACTCAATACTAATATGAAGCCAGTAGATGATCGGATTCATGCCCATATAGGAGAAACTCATTTCAATTCAAGAGGGAGGGGGAGAGGGGAGGGGCAAAGGGAAGGGGGATAGGGTGCTTCCACTGAATGGGCACAATGTAGGGGTGTATGACACACCTTTTGGGTGCTGAACATAACCATAAGGGGGACTCTACCCAACAACGTCAAATATCATGATTGGTTGTTTGTACTCTCATATTAACCTGGAAAAAAAAGCCAAAAAATATAATAAAATAAAAAATAAATAAAATAAAATTGGCTTTGATGGAAATTTTTCATAAGGAATCTCAGATTAGACTTAAAAGCCTCTGGAGTTAAGCCAAGGTTTCACCTATGCCATTAGATACCTGTATCCAATGCCTGTGGCTCAAGTGGCTGAGGCGCCAGACACACACACCAGAGCTGGCGGGTTCGAATCTGGCCTGGGCCTGCCAAACAATGACAACTACAACCAAAAAATAGCCGGGCATTGTGGCAGGCACCTGTAGTCCCAGCTACTTGGGAGGCTTGAGGCAAGAGAATGGCTAAGTCCAGGAGTTGGAGGTTGGAGGTTGCTGTGAGCTGTTACGCCACGGCACTCTACCCAGGGCAATAGCTTTGAGACTCTGTCTCAAAAAAACAAAAACAATGGGTAAATTCCTCTTTTCTTGAGGTCCCAAAGCAACTTGGGGTTCCTGGACCTGTCAGAAAGTGACATCCTTTACTCACCACAGATCAGGAAATGTTAGTGATGAGGTATCTGGTCAGTTTTTCCAAGGGGTTTTCTATTGGCCTTAATTCCTTTACACAGTCTGGACACCTCTGAAAAAAATGTTATTCCAGTCAAAGCCTTGGTAAAGCAACCAATGTCTTTCATTGTGTCTTACACAAGAAAACAAATTCTCATTGAATTTACGTAATTACCTATATTGCCATAAATTAAGAATAGCTACACATGGTTTTCAGATTCTGAAGAAATGAAGTAGAGGAAAAATAAATGTTTCCAAATTTGTTTATAAATTCATACATTGCTGTAGGCTATAAATAGCTCAAGAGATGGAGAAAGGGTTTTCTTGACTTCTGGAAAACAGAACACAGAAAGAATCAGCAATGTTTCAAACAAAAAGTCATAAAAATTGGCTCAGTCCCCTGTAATTAATTTGTGTTCTATTTGAGGTTAAGTTAATGATACTCATGGAGATGTCAGCTTTTTATTTAAAGTCTCAGAAGTTTGCTTTTAGCCTGATGGTATTTCATCTCCAAAGATACCAGAAATTTGTATTTGAGAGAACCTGCCAGTCTTTCCATTACCTTCCCTGAAGGACAAACTTTGGACTTAGCCAGTTAAAAAAAAACACTTTCTGAGATGAATCAAAATAAAATAACTGTCTATGGAAGACAAAGGTCCTAGAATAGCTAGGGTTAAAGAGACAACTGACAAAAGTTGTGTTTTTGTGGCGTACACAATTTAACATAATAACATAATTATTACTGATAACATATAATAAGATATACCAATATTTTACAATATTGGAACATACATATACAAAAAAATTCCAAAACAGGATCACAGATCATAAATACCATTTCATGTTGAATAGTGTTTCCTATACAGTTTTAATACATCAAATAAGCCTAATATATCTTTCTTAGACTTTCAGTGTTCCAAATATTTACAAAGTCAATTAGAGGTCAAAAAGAACCTCAAAATTTAAAATTTTTGATTTTGGAAGGTTTGCCAAATATCGAAGGCTTAATTAGGATCAAAAGTCAAAATATTCTCAAGGCAATACATGGAGGTTAGATGGGTGTAAACTTTGACCTTTTAAAAGTTTAGTTTTTTTCTAGTTAGCCAAAACCCTAATAAAGGCAAGTTAGAGATTATCTCAGTAAGGCATAAAAAAGTCTTTCCTTCTTTCAGACCAGTTGCTGAAAAGGCAAAAAAGCCAGTAGTGAGATTTTGTTTGTTTGTTTGTTTGTTTGTTTGTTTTGAGACAGAGCCTCAAGTTGTCACCCTGGATAGAGTGCTGTGACATCCACAGCTCACAGCAACCTCCAATTCCTGGGCTCAAGCGAGTCTCTTGCCTCTGCCTCCCAAGTAGCTGGGACTACAGGCGCCCGCGACAACGCCCGGCCATTTTTTTGGTTGCAGCTGTCATTGTTGTTTGGTGGGCCCGGACTGGGTTCGAACCCACCAGCTCAGGTGTACGTGGCTGGCGCCTTAGTCCATAGAGCCACAGGCGCCGAGCCCAAGATTTTTTTTTTTTTAAATTAAAGAAAAATAGGTCATGTCATTTCATCAAGGGTGGATTAGTATTTCAAGAAAACTTTCTTGTTTTTTTTTTTTAAAGAAAACTTTTTTGTTTTAACCAAATTTCATAAATCATAGCTAACAGGATCACATGTGAATTCCTTAATAAATGCCCTCTCATGAGTTCTACTCAATCTGCACAGACAACCTACAAATACGTTGAAAACCTCCCTGTCAGCCTCACTTTTCTTATACAATACAATTTTCCTTTCTGTTTAACTTTCTTCACTAAAAACACTTTTCATAAAACAGGACCACAGTTTGTTAAAAAGTTAGTCATTCACTTAGTCAAACGGATAATTAGATTTTAAAAGTCAAAAATCTTATTTTAACAGAGAAAAGAATCAGTTTCCCAAACAATCCTAAACAGCCAAAGTATTATACCATAAAGGTGACTCAGACTTTTTATGATTATCTTTCTAACTTAACATAACATGACTTTGAGGTTTTAGGTTATAGCAAAGGGTTTTGAAACCACAAGGTAGGCACCATCCCTGATGCACTATCCCTGTCTTGGTCCTCTTAATGTCTCACATGACCACCTGGCATCAAAAATGGCTGCAAAGGACAGGGCCTATCTGTGTCCTTAATTTACTCACAGGTGCAAAGACAGAAACAGGAAGACTGGAGGATTCACTTTCTCCTGGAATAGCCAGGGGGCAAAGCTAGAGCAGGGAAGAAGGGGCCCTGCGGGCTAGACTCTGCCTTGGAGCTGCCCTCGGAACAGAGAATATGTCCCTAGGCTTCACCGCAGCCACCTGTCTGGCCTCAAGAATTTGGAAGCTCAAAATGAAGAACATAAATTCACAGTTAAATTCAGCAAAGTTGGCTCGGCGCACATAGTACAGTGGTTACGGCACCAGCCACGTACACCAAGGGTGGCAGGTCAAAGTTGAGAAATATTACAGAAGCAGCAGTTTTACAATCTTTAAACATCTGAACTTTAATAACAGGTTTAACACTAGTTTTATTTATCAAAGATTACTGAAGTCATGTGAACAATAGGCATTTGAGTTCTTTTCTGTTTTCCCGATGAACTATTTGATTTAGCACTTACTTTTTCCTCTGTCTTTGTAAGCCAATTAATTAGAGCTCTTCTGAATATTTTGGTAAAACTATCACAGGCACAATGACATATGAAGATACACAAACAGACATACAGACAGAAGCAGAATTTATATTTGTCAGCTTTTAGTCATATAATTTTACTCAGATTATTAATCTTTTAATTACCTAATTTATGTTAGCAGTTTACCTAGTTTTAGTTATCATTTTATGTAATTTTTCTGTTAACCATTTCTACATCCAGTAAATTAGATATATAACAAGGACCAGAAATTAAAATATAATCTTAATTACTGCTTTTAAATCCATAAATCCTACCAAGAAAAAACAAACATAAGTTGTTTTTTTTTTTAGTAAGACTTGTTATCTTAAACAAGGCAACAATAATTCAAGGACCCATTTATTAACTATTTCTTTCCTGAGGCTAGATGGCACATAGGCCAAGCCCTGTTATAATAAAACTGTGGGGAAGAAATCCTGACAAAAGTACAGCTATTTGGCAGCAAGGTAGTGAAATAAAGCCAGGCCAGAAACCAAATTGCATGATTATAGCAACCCCCTTCCCACACTCCTGTAAATCTCCATGACCTTAATAAGAAGTATAACCGTACTGGGAGGAAAGCTGGTGATAAAAAGCAGGTGAGTCACAGCAATCCCATTCCCATCCTCCTCGAATGCTTCAAGGCTGGTGTTCCTGAGAAACATCAGAATCTCCTTCCCTGGTCCTGGCTGGCAGTAAAGATAAGGCCCAGGTTCAAGATTAACCACTTTTGTGGAAGGCAGTAAGTCTACAATTAGTCTCCAGACACAGCATTCCTCACCTCTGATGAACCCCCTCCCACATTCCAACTACACTAATAAGTCTCTTGAAACTATGTGAGTGGGGTTGACTTACGGTCAGACTCCGTTCTGCTTCTTAAAATAAAGCCTATCCTTCATCCCTGGACTGGCCTCTTCTCCTTCTTGCAGACCTTGGCCTGCACTCTATCCCTAAACCTCTCAAAAACTTCATTTCCTTCTTAGTCACTGGCTGGTATCTGTCCCGCGACCATCAGAAAGAATCCACTCCAAAGGGCTATTTTTTAGGGAGAGAGGCCTGAGCTCCTGTAATGCAGACCAGATACATAAATACTAGATTTCTTGAGAACAAACCCAGAAGTGACGAGAACTGAATTCTCAGGGAGCAACCAGAATAAAGCAAGTGGACCTTAGTGACTGGTAATGGTGAGGGCGTGAGAGCAGAGCCAGAGATTCCCAGGAGAAATCTCCCAGCAGCACTGCTAGGAGCCTCTGCGCACTGCACCCGTAGGCCCACCTGTCCAGGTGACTGCTAAAGTGACCTCTAGGCTTCCCCAGCACAGCAGAGCAGTCAAGGGGTTACTTTGTGGCCACCACAAATGTTACCAGACCAAGAGGGTCTGGCCGCCTATCACAATGTCCAGTCGATATGCAGAGACAGAGTTTAGGTCCAAACAAGTTTTACTTGTCAGAAGGAGAATGGCAAGAGCCTCTTAATTCCTTTCTGCCTTAATTAACAATTCTATTAACTTTTACAATGAAATACAAGAAAACCAACCTAGAAAATCCTAACTTTATCTGATAGGGGGGTAATGTCAAAGTAGTGTCCATTCTAACAATACAAAATGTTTAAACAACAGAAAGGTGATTTTTCATTTTAACAAAATATCTAAGAGACTCCTCAGACAAAACATCCTATCATCAGAGTAACCTTTAACCCACTCATATCACAATACCTATTGTCTATGTGGCCTACCTCCCTCACTATCATGGAGAAATCTTAACTAGATAATCACGAGGGGGCGGGGTGTGGGAGAGGAGGAGAGCTAAGCAGCTGAGGCCAGCTGTGTGCTCAGCTTCTCAGACTCCGTCTTGCAGACCGCTTTTCTGGTTCACTGGGATCATACCATGTGGCCTTGGTGTGTAGCAGGCTGCACCAGCTTTGTTTGGGTAAGTGCGTGCTATGTTTGCACAATGAAGAAATCACCTAACGACATATTTCACAGAATGTGTCCTGATTTTAAGTGAAGCCTGACTCTATGAGGCTCACAGGTTCTGTGAGTCATGAAATTCACAGGTTTCTGTGAATTTAGAAACGTCAGAGCAGGGAAGGCTGTCCCCACTCCACAATGTTCGCAGCCTCAGCCAGGAAGACAGGAGGGTGGACGTGATTAGACTGATGAGGATCAAGTTACCAGCATTTGTCCCCAAAGCCATATCAGAAGAATAAGGACAAGTGATCTGACAAGAAGGAAAGAGGAGTTTATTAATTTGCCAACAAATGAGGGGAATGGAAACTCCTGACTCCAAAATGTCATCCTCTCATACACAAGCAGAGAAACGCAGCTTTTAAAGGTAAGGGCCTCAGTTCTAGGCCATTGTCCTTCAACTACAGTTAATAATTCTCACCATCCTAGGGGCCTCTATCAGCTGAGCAAAGAACAAAACATTCCCCTCTCCCTCCGGAGCACTGGCCTGAGGCAGGGATGCAGGTTTTAGTCTCCTCAAAACCTGGAAAAAGGTTTTAAAGAGACAGGAAACATTTTAATCATTTTTGCGGGCCATTCCTTCTGTTACAGTTGGAATCGTGTAAAGACCGAAGGCTTGCTGCAGGCTGTTAGCTGGGATCTCATCTGGGACTATCAGCCAGAAGGCCTATTTGTGGTCTCTCTATGCATCTACCTGGGCTTCCTCTACATATGGCGGATGTGTTCACTTCCCACAAGAGCTAAATGGTAGTTGTTACATTTTATGATCTAGCTTCTAAAGTTAGGTAGACAGCAAGGGGCCGCCTAGACTCTCCTAAGGAACAAAAGGGGTGCTTTGCCTGGGTCCTGTCTTAGGTGATCGCCCCACCTGGAAGGAAGAACAAGGGCTAGCCCCTCTTGGTGCTGCCCCACTGTAATCCTATTGGTAGCGATCAACTGCCACACCTGTGGGAAAAAGGATGTCCCAGAGGCCAGGCAGCCCTGGCACAATAGAATTTAGAAGTAACTTAGTGCAGATTATCACGTCATCATCTGTCCATCAAAGTGGTCCCATGTGAAGTCTGAAGCACAAGGAAGGACCAATCCAAACAGTGTGAGACAGGACCCCAAATCATTACCAGTGCTTTGTTATAGCAACATGGCGGCCATGGAGGGCTGTCCATTGTCTATGGTGAAAGTATCTCGCTCTGTAAACCTATCTTTTTCTTCCTCAATAAAAGTTGTTCACGCTTGCCTTACTTTTGGTGAGTCTCATCATTCTTTGCCCATGAGCACATCAAGAACCAGGAATGCAGACAACTGCCTGAACGCCAACAGTGTCACTTTCGCGTTAGTCATACAGCTCAAATTCAAGAAGCAGAAACACAAAAGAGACCTGTGGAAATGAGGAGATTGAAGATTACACTGTAACAGGAGAAGTTCAGACGTCTTTGAAAAATATGTATTTCTTTTATGGTAAGCAAATTTTTATATGTTGATATATTTTAAGACTATTCTCTACTGAGTGACACTTTCACATAATGTACTATGTTTAATTATTAAACCTTTACAGTACATTTAACATATGTTATGTTTAGTCTTCATTTATTATACTTTTCCAGAAGTCTTCCTACCAAGTTTTGCTTTTTCATTTTTGTGCACAAGCTTAGAATGGACTGATGTAATTAAAACTTTAATTTGATTTACCTTAAATTCACAGATAAACAAAAGGAAAGTTTACATCTTTTTCAATCATCAGCTTTTGAATACGGTAGTAAACAAACTTGTTATTCTGAGAATTGGTTACAAAAAGGATTAAATAAAGCACTTACCCCATTTTTATTTGAATAGTACCTCAAAATAACCAAATAATTGATGAGAGAATATTTTTTGTTGGAAAATTCCAGCTAATAAATAAAGAGTGATTAAACTAGACTATTGTTTTCAGCCCCTAATGGAATAACGGATCAGGCCCTGATTATCAGTGGCTGTTCCAATCATTACGTGAAAACCTGATGTGTGACTTTAAAATGGATGTGAGTCCAGTCATTAAGACCTTTGTTAACTACTACTTTTTCACAATCATGCAAACACTCTGGCTATACCATACTTTCTCTTCTTTCATGATTACTCTTTTGTGTCCTGTTAACGCCTCATCATTCACAGATACTACTGGTATCTTGCTCACAGCGTTACTTCCCACTCCAGCTCCTGCCATAAGCATGGGGAAAGCCAATGTTCACAGGGGTACTGTTCCTTTACCTCTTAAACCTAACAGTCTTTACCCTCACCCCTTTCAGCAGGTCATAGCTACACTCTGGATCTAATACCACACTTAACAACCTACTATTGACATGTGAAAGTCAATATTCTAGTTTTTTGTGGTTTTTTTTGTAGGGACAGAGTCTCACTTTATCGCCCTCAGTAGAGTGCCGTGGTGTCACACAGCTCACAGCAACCTCCAATTCCTGGGCTTAGGCGATTCTCTTGCTTCAGCCTCCCTAGTAGCTGGGACTATAGGCACTCACCACAACGCCCGGCTATTTTTCTGTTTTACAGTTTGGCCAAGGCCGGGTTTGAACCCGCCACCTTCGGTATATGGGGCCGGCGCCCTACTAGATGAGCCATAGGCACCGCCCTCAATATTCTGGTTTTTGACCAGAGCCTTTTATTTTTTCAACCCACCCTCGCTCCCACTATGCTTGCTCTTTGAAATTATCATAACCCATTTTCTTTTTTCCTACTCTATCATATCTATCAAGTCTGTGTGTATGTGTGTGTGTGAGAGAGAGACAGAGAGAGAGAAAGAGAGAGAGATGGGATCTCACTTTATTGCCCAAACTAGCCTCAAACTCATGGGCTCCAGCAATCCTTCTGTCCCAGTGTCCAAAGTAGCTGGGACTACAGGTGTGCTCCTTTGCCCCCACTCCACCATCTCTAAATATCACAAATGTGTCTCTCAAAAAGATACATTGAAATCCTAATTTCAAATGCATTTGAATGGACTTTATTTGGAAATTGGGTCTTTGCAGATGTGATTAATTAATAAGATGTTGCTGCATCAGAGTGGGCTCTAACACAATGACTGGCGTCCTTATAAAGGAAGGGAAATTTGGACACACATGGGTGGAACACATACAGAGGGAAACTGATGTGAAGACATAGAAGGAAGAACACCATGTGAACACAGAGGTGGGACTACACACCTGCAAACCCAGGAACCTCAAGGATTTCCAGAAGCTACCAGAAGCTAGAAATCGGCAAGGAAGGATCCTCCCCTAGAGCCTTCAGAGAGAGCCTGGCTCTGCAGACAGCTTGATTTGGGACTAAAGCATCCCAGGCCCTGTATGTTGGGTTCTGAGCATTAAAACTCAGAGAACGGATTCCACCATAAACTCAAGGCCTTCAACCTTAGCTTGAGCCTTGATAATAGTGTATTCAACTTTATCTGAAGATACCTATGGTTTCTTCAGTGTCCCCTTCACAACCATAGCTGTACTGATCTTTCTCAACTCTCTGAAAGGCACCTGAGAAAGCTCCCACTGCCCACTCCCACATAAAAATAGCTGCTGTAATTGGGGCTACCATCTGCCAGGGGCTATCTGTAAATTCCACTTGCCAGTAAGTTCAAGGACATGAAAGGGACTAAGACCAGCCATCCTTTGGATCTTTAAGGTGGGCACTAACTCCTGCAATTTCCCTTGGGGTGTAAAATTGTTTCAGTTGTACTCTATGGATAGAGAGGGAATTTTAGAGCTTTCCACTTGTTCTTCCCTTTATGTGACAACTTTAACCGCACAGGCCAGGGAACACATGTGAATTTTCTGACAACTACCTTGTATGTCCACTGCAATCACACATTTGGGGCTGGAGAACAGAAAGCTTTGTTATTCTGTGGACTCCATGTGAACTGGGCATCAGCCAGGACTCCATTTATTGCTTTGCCCACATGTGCCCCTGCTGTACTAGAGAGTTGCCAATATCGTGTCAGACCTTAGCTTCAACAGTTCTTAAAATATCTGAGTATATCCCTTTCCCTGGGGCATGGTTTCCTGAACAAATAGCTATAGATCCCTTTGGGGAAAGAAGTAGGAAGAATCATGAATGTATCCACTTACTGTGGTGTTGTGGACCCAGCCACTTCTCAAGTCAATGAATGGATTATGCGTCTGAAAACTGCTTAGGTGTGAGAACTAGGGTAGAGACTGTGACTCTTTTTGGACCTCTGCATTTACTTTTCTGATTACCCATCCTTGATTTCTTTTGTAGTTTAGATTGAACAATACCCTGTTGTCTGTCTGGCTATCTTATCTAGAAATACTATGCTCCACTAATCAAGTAATTAGCTCTTAGTGGCTCAGGCTTTTATGGTTGCTACTCCTGCTCATTATAATGATACCCATCTTGCTTCTGAAGGTTAAATGCCACAACCTGGCTACATTATTACCAGGGCTTTTTGGGAGCCCATTTCGGTGAAGCTGCTGCCGTCCTCAGCCCTGGCTTCCAGAAGAGCACAGCAACAAGCTCTGCAACAGCCCTGGCGTTCCCTCACCAGGACATTCCTTACGGGTTTGATAGACTGTGTTCTGGACTTTCCCACAAATTACAGCCAGTGGATAAGCTCTTTGACTTTACATAGCATCTCCATCCATTCCAGCCTGCCCAAGTCTTGATCCCTCTGTGATACAGGGAATTCCCGGATTTATCATGGAATTCTGGAATTTCTCTTGAAGTGAGTGTGACTCATAATTTCCCCAGAGTTTTCAAAGCAAGGCTACCAAAGCCTCAGTATCATCTTTAGTGAACCTTGGCTGTAGTAAATCTTGTGTCCAGGGAAAGGTCCCCCATATTGAAAAGTACTTTCTTGTATTGAATACTGTGTATTATATTCCATTCCCCTTGATTTGGCACACTCAATCCTGTCCTGTAATTTCTTTCCTAGAAGCTCTGGTATGTGAGCTAGATGTTGTATCTCATTTGCTAGAAGTCCTTTTCCTCCCTTAGCAGGCCCAGCTTCTCCCCAACTGTGCTGTGCTATGACTTGTCTAGTCATTGGTCTGGCAGGCAGGTGACAGAGGAACTACTTCCTGAGATGGGTGTGTAATTTCTTGCAAACCCCCAGCTCATCTCCAGGGTGGAAGCCTTAAAGAAGGAAGAATGAGGCCATTCTACAGGTTCCTACTTTCCAACAGAGAAAGAGTAGCTTTTAAGAAGTAGTGAGATCAATTCTGTTGTGAAACAGAGCGTGAACCTAAGACGGAATGGGACATTGTGTGAAATGTCATATTAAAAGTTGTAGCATGGGCTCAGTGCCCATAGCTCAGTGGCTAGGGCGCTGGCCAAGTACACTGGGGCTGGTGAGTTCAAACCCAGCCTGGGCCTGCTAAACAACAATGACAACTACAACAAAAAAATAGCCAGGCATTGTGGCAGGCACCTATAGTCCCAGCTACTTGGGAGGCTGAGGCAAGAGAATCACTTAAGCCCAAGAGTTTGAGGTTGCTGCGAGCTGTGATGCCACGGCACTCTACCAAGGGCAACGTAGTGAGACATAGTGAAACAAACAAACAAACAAAAAAACAAATATATATATACGTATATATATATAAATTGTGGACAAACTCTATTGACCCTGTCTTTAACTTCACTGACCCCTTCTTCAGCTGTGCTCGATCTGCTGTTAAACCCTAGAAAAATGTATATTTACTGAAACCACTTCCTTCTTTGGTTGCAGATATTTTATTAGGAAGTTTGAGTCTGAGGAGTAGGTGAAGAGAAGGGGAGTGGGTGGCAGGAAGGAAGGGAGCTACACGGGTAGGTTGTGCCCAGTAACCATGAATCCTAACTGGACTGCACCCAAAAAGAATTATTTCTTTATACAGCTGTTTATAAACACAGATAAGAAGTATCATGATATGGTGAGAAATGTCTTTGAAATCAGAATGCCTTTATCAAAGTCCTAGTTTCTCTATTTAACAGTGAGCCAACATGAGCCACATCATTTGACTTCCTTCTGCTTTTTGTGCCTACATTTTTAAAGTATGAGCATAATAATACTACCAATTCCCTGCCAATCTCTAAAAGGGCCCTTTCAAATACTAAGTAAGAGTCTGAATGTGAAAGAACTTTGTAAATTTTAAGGAACCATTTGGGTTGGTGATGATGCCCCTGTTACAATGACTATTGAAAAATACTTACAAACTATTCCTAAAGGGGGAATTGCCACTTTGGGGTGGTGGTTTGTTCCTTTTGCTAGGATTTATTTATTTATTTATTTATTTTTCTTTGAGACAGAGTTTCACTATGTCACCTTCAGTAAATTGCTGTTGTGTCATAGCTCACAGCAATCTCCAACTCTTTGGCTCAAGTGATTCTCTTGCCTCAGTTTCCCAAGTAGCTGGGCCTACAGGTGCCTGCTACAATGCCCAGCTGTTTTTTTTGTTGTAGTTGTCATTGTTGTTTAGCAGGCCCAGGCTGGGTTTGAACCTGCCAGCCCTGGTGTATGTGCCTGGCTCCCTAACCACTGAGCTATGGGCACTAAGCCTATTTTTTAATGTTTCAAACTAAACAAATACTGGCAAATAAAACTTGAAAGCATTTTATGTGTTAAATTAATATTCATTTCCAGGGCCAAGTGTGGTGGCTCATGCCTGTGATCCTAGCACTCTGGGAGGCCAAGGCAAGAGGCTTCCTTAAGCTCAGGAGTTCAGAGATCAGACTGAACAAAAGCAAGACCCTGCCTGTATCTACTAAAAATAGAAAAATTAACCAGGTGTTATGGTGAATGCCTGTAGTCCTAGCTACTCTGGAGGCTGAGGCAGGGGGATCACTTGAGCCCCGGAGTTTGAGGTTGCTGTGAGCTAGGTTGACACCCAGCACTCTAGCCTAGAGAACAGAGTGAGACTCTGTCACGAACATAAAAAAATTCATTTCATGCCTTTAATATTGAAAAAAAAAGATTTTGTCCTCAAAAAAAATCAATAGATTATGACCACAGAGAAAATACTTGTTTTTCTTAGGTGCTTTCAAGCACATTCTCCCCTGAGGTGATAGTTGTGTAAATTTGTACACGTGTCTGAGGATCCAGAATAAATTTCTAACTACACAGAACTAATACACAGAGCTCTATGCAAGAAAATGATCCTTTATTTTAAAGTAAAATTAGGACTTCAAAAATAAAGTCCATGTCTTTTTTGTTAGATCTGTGAGATAAACAAACCTGCCCTCTCTCCCTACTCTCTCTGCCACGATTATCTTCAGTCTCAAAGAAACCATGCGAAGTTTGTTTGCTGCTTAACACTACTTCTTTCTGCCCCATCCTGGGCTCCCCTCACTTCCTGTGAGTCTTTTGTTCTCAGGTGACATGAAGAGCTTTCAGCTAATAAGCAACCTTCAAATATCCTTTTCTAAGGAATATTCCAGATATTCTTTCACTTTCTTCTGCCCCCTACATCTCCTGTTTCTTTCTTTCCAAAGATACAATGTCATTATAAATTAATGCATATACAGTAATTAGACATAAATCAAAGATTTATTATTAATAACTAAAGATTTGTGATTTTAAATTACTCTTTGACTAACAATGGAAAGAAGTCCTTGAAAGTTATCCTGTTAAAGAAACAGCACTTGGGAATGATTCTCATTTTTTTTTTTTTTTTTTTGCAGTTTTTGGTCGAGGCTGGGTTTGAACCCAATACCTCCGGCATATGGGGCTGGCACCCTACTCCTTTGAGCCATAGGTGCCGCCTGGGAATGATTCTCTAACATAGATAAGCTTGCAATGGAAAATAAACTCCTAAGAAAATAATCCTTTGACTTGCATAGCATCTTCTGTTTCTAAATTTTCTATTATTTTTGGAACCAATAAATGCACAATTTTCAGATTTGGGAATTGTCTCCTTTATGCAACAAACAATGGCTAAACTAAAAGAGAAGAAAAAAATACACTTACCAAAGTGCATTATTCCAGTTGGTTGCTCCCTTTAATCAAATCACTGGTTGTACTTTCAGGTCCTTTCCCTAGGGTGGCATACCACCCACTCCTAATAGAACCAAAATGCTGAGAGTGACAATAAAGGTAACTCCAGTGTTCCTCACCCCTGCTGCCAGCCCAGGGTAGCCAGGGGCCCTGCCGAGATCACTCACATTACAGACCAGTGATCCCCTGCGGGGCATGTTAGACTTTCAGGCAAGCATGTGTGTTTTGAAAATAAAACATATTCAATACTAAAATAAAATTTAATCATGAGAAAACCAAATAAGAGTGCTCATTTTGAAATTCCATATCATTTGGTAGAGGGACTTTTTTTCCCAAGGGAGGGTATAAATTTTGAAATATTGAAAAATACTGTCCAGATTTTTACCTCCTTTCCGCTCCTGGTCAGAATTTGCCTGACTTTTATGCCAGAGTTACAGTCTGTATTGAAAGTGGGTGTCAGGAGGACCAACTAGATTCCAGGGCACAAAAGAAAAGTCAGGCCTCCGTGGGCTCCATGAGCCAAGGCACATTAGAGGTTTGTGGCATTTGTCCACACTCTTCTCTTTCCCAGTCTGTCTTTTCCTAGAAAGTGGAAACTCAGGGCCCATGTTGCCACAGGAAGCTGAGTTATATGCGTAGAGGGTGGGTCAGGGAGCTTTGGATAAGAGTCTAGATACAAGGACGGTCACCATCCGAAGACAGAGTGAGTTTCTTCTACAACCACTTCCCTAGATGAAGAAGGGAAGAGAGTGAAGCTGGGAGGGGAAACTTGGCCACATTTATCAGGGTGGCCTTACTTAATCATTTTGCTAAGTAATCTTTAAAAAATACATTGAAACCAGACTTCATAACTATATCCAGAAAGTATCTTGCATGAGTAACTGCTTTGCAGTCTCTAAATCCTGGAAGCTCTGCAGAATGCATTAACATTTCTCGGAAAACCCATAGGAAAATTAAAATCACTTATACTAGGAGTATCAAAAAACATGAAAAAATAAATGTTGTAATGTCCTTATAGAGAAATAAAGGTGGAAGTCTTCACCATCTTCAGCAAAGTACCCAACTGAAATTGACAAAAAGAATATAGAATTGGCTAGCTTTCTATACCTAAGATGTATTGAATATTTAGATTCATTCTTGATCAATGGTGATTCCAAATGAGTGTAGTCTAAGGATTTTGCGGCCTACACATTCTCTAACCAAAAATGAGGCATGTACTGTAGATAGATTAGTCTTCTAAGGACCCTGCAGATCCCCGACTAAGAAAGTGCAGACCTGAAAGTAGCAGGCTCCTAGGCAAGGCCAACCTCATCTCATCTATGCACATACCAGACTAGACTCTGATTTCAGAAACAAGTTCCCAGGTTCCACTCTCCCACCATTAACCAGCAGATGCTGAAATTACATAATTGCTATATTAGGGATGCCTTTGATTGGCTTAACTCTATAAAATGCAAATATTTTTAAAGGGATAACAGAACATACTTCACTTAGAATTTGTCTTAATGGAGAAAAGTTTATGACAACTCTGGCTAGTTCTGATAAGTGGAGGAAGAGAGAGAGGATTAGGGCCTTGAGGATCTGAAGTGACTGTGACAAATAAGAGCACACACAGAGGTTGCCCTGGACTCTGGAGTCATTTGCTTATGTATTTCCCAGACTTGTTTTACTGAGCCTTCTCCCTGGCAGCATTCCCCCTTCAGGAGAGCATAGGTTATGTGGATAAAAGAAAGAAGCAGAAACTAGCAAGTAAAACAAACCAAGATTCCCCACCTGATGATGCAAGTGGAATAAGCTGAAATATCCCTTGGTCAACAGGGGATGAAGGAAGCCCTGGAGGAAAGTGATGTAGGAAGCAGGCATTACACAGCTCTAGGAACACACGTGGCTTTTTTAGGAAATGATGTTCCACATTCCTAAAGTATTCAGGGAGCCCTGGCTCCTGTTGCATCCCAGCATTCTCTCTGCCCCCTGACCTCCTCGGGCTGTCTGACTCTGACAGCCTGGAGTGTCCCCTAACCCAGCGGCCCCTGAGTTCCTGGGCTGTCCTCTTCAGGGCAAGTATTCAGAAAGCCGTGGTCTTATTTAGCATCAGTGCCAGGGTCGCCCAGAAAGCCTCACAAGAGCTCTAATCAACTTTCAATTCAGAGCTAGCTGATCAGGGATAGGCGTAATCTCACCAGGCCCATCAGGGCCTTTCATCCTTCAATCTTCCCATGCACCGTGTCCCCTACGACCCTGAAGGCCCTTATGTCCATTTGTGAAGGGTGTCCATCCATGTATCAACAGAGAGACATAGGGTGCCTACTACATGGCTGGCACTGAGATTTAGCAGGGACCAAAGCCGACCCAAACACATGCTGTCCCGGCAGTGTAGTTTAGTGGGGGTAGAGGGGATGCAGATAGGAAGTAAAATAAATAAATAAAGCGTGTAGTATACTAGCAAGTAGTAAGTTCTGTGGAGGAAAATGAAGCTGGGCGCGGGTAGAAGGCGTGTTAGGAAAAGGTGGTTGTGATTTTCATAATGGGGTCGGGGGCGGCGGGGGGAGGTGCTCACTGAAAAGGTGACTTGCAAGCTAAGCCCTACAGGAGGTGAAGAAAGATAGCTGAGGGAGAATGTTGCAGCAAAAGGGACCCTTTGAGTGCACACTCTGGGCCACAACCTGCTTGGCCTGTCTGAGGAACACCCAGGAGGGTCACGTGGCTGCAATACAGTTAGGAGGGGATGAGGTGGGTCACTGTGGGTGCAGTGAACAATCAGAACCATCCCCTCCCTGCTGCCCTGAATCCCACAAAACCCTCGTGCGTGGGACGCTCCTCTAGGAGCCACTGGGACTTCATATCTTTAACTTCCAAGAATAGTCAGAGGATTTGTTTTTGTTTTTGTTTTTTGAGGTAGAGTCTTATTTTGTCACCCTGGGTAGAGTGCTGTGGCATCATAGCTCACAGCAACCTCAAACTCTTGGGCAGAAGTCATCCTCTTTCCTCAGCCTCTCAAATAGCTGGGACTACAGGTTCCTGCCCTAACTCCCAGCTAATTTTAGACACAGGGCCTCACTCTTGCTCAGGCTGGTCTCGAACTTCTGAGCTCAGGCAATCCACCCACCTCAGCCTCGCAGAGTGCTAGGATTACAGGCGTACTATTAATACAACAAGCGTTGACCTTCTGCCCTGTTTGGTGTCTCTGCCAATTTAAAACAAAACCCTTAGGCATTTCTCTATTTCTTCAATGGTAGTTACATTGATGGGGCTTTTTCTTCTTTTTTTTAAAATCAGGGATTGTGTTTGCTCTCAGTTGCCACAGAATTAGAAGTTTGTAGGAATTTGTATACTGTTGACTTTTCAGTCAATAAATTCAAAGGCAGAAGAAGAAACGAGAAAATTTATAATTGGAGGTACAGTCATTTTCTGCCAAGTCAAGATAAGTGAGAAGATCAAGATAAGATAATGAGCAATGAGAGAAGGGAGACGTGGTTATGAATTCAAAGGGAATACAATTCGTCTGCATTTTTTACAGGGGGATCCTGGTGGCTGGATCAGCCGTTGTCATCCCTGCCCTGAGTAAATGTGTGCTTCTCCATATGATAGTCGTTCTTTGATAGTTAAGACTTGCTACCTTTCAAACTATTTTAATCTCTTCCATATTATATTTCAGAGTATCCAGATGTCATCATAATATTTTTATGAGGCTGAGCCTTTTAGGGATAGTTCAGGATCACACAGATCAAATCCGGGAGTGGGAAACATGCAGCAGAAAACAGAGATAAACGAACTCTGCATTCTAACCCCATCCTACTCTTTTCATAAGCACAGTAATCTTTTGTACAATTTTTCTGTATTAAAAGCTTCTATTTAGCACATCTATTCAGTGCCAGATACTGTAGTAAGCATGCATTAACTCTCTACAGGTATTAACTCATTTAAAAAAAAAAAACTCTGAAGTCTTCCATTATTATACCATTTTATAAATGAACAAAAAACAATGCTTAGAGAGGTTAAGATATTTGCCCAGGGTCCTTAAGCACTGCACTGTGCTGCCATGTGCAGATGTCACAGGCATGCATTTGACCTCTTCTTGCAGGGGGAAGTTGGGGCAACATGGTAAAAATATGTTCAAATCTTAAGAATCAACAAGCAAATGGATGTCATTAGATCTGTCCTCTGCTTTTTAATCTGTCCTATTCCCTGCTGGATTTCTCTGATGGATGAGGGATACGCTCTATTTAGAGAGTCGAGTACAGGTCAGGCGAGCTGCAAGAAATCTTGGCTTGTTCAGATTTTACAGGCCTGCCCCTTGGCCTGACAATCTTATAAAAATGGACACAGACACATGATTTCACTTTTTCCGTATCTGAGTCCAGTTTCAACCAAGGAGTTCAGAATTGTGTGCTTAGGGAAAGATCATGGAAATAAGCTAAATGAGCTGCAGGGTTGCACCGTCGGTCCTACCGAAGTCTGTGCGACACTGCTCCTCTGAGATGTAATTGTCTCCTCCTTATCTCAGGATGAGAAATGCAGAAAAATCTCCATAGTAATGAAATGAGTAGCATGTCAGGGTCTTGACTATTCTTTAAATTTGATATGAATCAAATAATCACACCAATAAATACAATTATAAGCTGAAAAAAACTATGAAAGAAAGCTATCTAAGGCACACCAATAATTCAAACCATTTAATGTAAATAATTAGCATCAATAATTTATACTTGGGTGCAGATAGATTGGTTGGGGAGAATCCAGTTGGTTACTCGGCAACTCCATCCAGATGTCTAATCAACATCTAAACTACAGTATGTCAGAACTAAGCTCCCTATCTCCTTTTCTGTTGTAGTTGATGTTGACTTTATCCTTTCAGTTGCTTAGGATAAAACCTCGGGGTCATCTTGACCTCGATCTTTCTCCTTCGATCATTTTAGCCAATCTTTCGGCAAATTTGTGGCTCTCTTTGCAAAATACATGCAGAATCTCACTCTTTCTCACTCCCTCCACTGCTATCACTGCAGTCTGGATTATCAGAAAAGTATATGGTATTAAATCTTGTCTGGATCCTTGCAATAATCTCCTAAATGGCCTACTTGTACATCTCCTTTGTAAATAGTCCATGTTTCAATGATTAATGCAGTGAGCCTGCTACCTCCCTCCATTAAATTCAGAGTTCAGTGACCTAATCCCTACATGGGACCCTATTTCTCCTCTGACTTTAGCTCCTGCCCTGTGCCCCTCACTCCCTTTGTACCTCCATCCTGACCCCCTTGATGGCTTTGGTACTTGCCGGGCACATTCCGGGTTCAGAGCCTTGGCTCCCACTATTCTAGCTGCCTGGAATAGCCAGACTTTGGCCTGGTGGCTCCCTCCCTCCCCTCTTCCAGTCTCTGCTGAAATGACACCTTCCCAATGATGCTCACCCTCTACCTAACAGTATGACCTGCTCCCACCCTCACTTCCCTGCATCCTGCTTCTTCTTATTCTACTCTCTTGTTTTCTTTTTTCCCCTGGCATTTGGCACCTGAGACACTTAGCACAGAGCCTGACATGCCTTAGGCATGCATTCATATTTTTCAAATAGATAAATGAAAGTCAGTAGGCAGGGTAATGGAGTGGAAGCGTGCAGGCTTTGAGTAGGCAAAGCTAATTTTAAATACGTGGTCTGCACTCTCCAGCTGGGTGAGCTCAGGGGAGTCACTACATACTCTGAAGCCTCAGTTTCCTCATCTGTAAACATGTAAACGTAGTGTCATTGTAAGGATCACATGTGATACATTTCACAGGTGTAGTTATTTCTGATATCACAATGCTTTTATGAAATACTTAAAAAGAATGCTCGATTTTTTCACTGTTCAATTAACTGCAAATATGGTTTTAATATTAAAAACTATTGCTGACTTTGGTGCTCTAGGTACTACACAGAATGTTAAAGCTCATCAACAGCATAAATTCGTCTGATTCCTCTGTTAGGACGTCAGCAGTTCCCTTAGTTACTAGAAGGCATCAGCAGCTGAATGACACAATTCTTTAATAATAGGGCTTCTTCTGTCAGGAACATCCAACGATGAAATGGCCTCATTAGCAATATTCAAAATTAGAAGAATAGAAAAGACAGACCCATATCTTAGTAAGTAGTGTAATATAGGCAGATGACAGATAAGATAGGAATAAAAATGGGTTCAATTTTGCTTTTCACGTTTTCTTTTAATAAGAAGGGCCTTTAGATCAACAGTGGTAGGACAAACCTTAGTGAGAGGATATAGAAGCATAAGATAGGTCCGATTATACAGAGAAAGGGACCCTGCTCTGAGTCAGGTCACCCTCCACAAAGTAAAATGGTAGCCACTCAGGGAAACTGCTCATAAGATTTCTAAGCCACCTCTTTTGGGAAGTTAACTAAGATAATTTGTTGATGGAGCTGACTGAGTAATAGAGTCACTGTCATTACAATTTCCTAAAATAAATTGCATAAACCATCGCTTGGCTGTAAAATACATGTTAGAATGACCCAGAGGGAGTAACGGGAGCCCATTTATGAAGTACAAATTCATTCATTCATTCAATAATTGCTTACTGGGTCAGCCCCAGTGAGGCTCATGCCTATAATCCTAGCACTCTGGGAGGCTGAGGGGAGAGTATCACTCAAGCTCAGGAGTTTGAGACCAGTCTGAGCCAAGAGTGATACCCTGTCTCTACTAAAAGGAAAAATAGAAAAATTAGCTAGACATTGTGGCAGGAGCCTGTAGTTCTAGCTACTTGGGGACTGAAGCAGGATGATCTCTTGTATTCAGGAATTTGAGGTCACTGTAAGCTAGGCTGATGCCACAGCACTCTAGCCAATACAGTGACATTTTGTCTCAAAAAATAAAAAATAGAAAAACAAAGACTGATTTCATCAATATAAACAAAGTTAAGAAAAACACAAAAATCACTTACTATATATCATGTCACAGGCACTCAGTATATGTCTTTTGAATAAAAACAAAAATCCCCACTCTCATCAGAAATAACTGTTCTCTTTTTTTGGTACCCAGTAAATAGAGGCATTGCCATAGCCAGAGCTCAGCTAGGTCTCCAAAAGCATCTGACGAAGGCTTCCACAGGATATTAACAAAACAGGCATCTTCACAACTGACTGATTGACAGGCCCCTGACCAATGTATGGGGAAACTTGTACAAACCCTTCTGGCTCGGTCTCAGTGGTTCTCAGCCTTCCCAACGCCGTGAACCTTTACTACAGTCCAAAGGGGTGGCGACCCACAGGTTGAGAACCGCCGGTATCGACCAATGGTACACTGAGCAAACCAAGGTCACTGTGGAGCGCTCCTCACCTGGAGTGTCAATCAGTCCCCCCACCACGGCTGAGGTGAAAAGGCGTGCTGCCGAGGATAAGATCAAAGATGCTGAGGGGCCGAGACTCTGTCCTATGAAGAGCAACTGAAACGAAAACCCCGAGCACTTGCCGTGAGAGAAAAGCAGATTCAGGGCGTGTATTGCATCTGCCTCCATTGCAGAAAACCTGCTGCAGGGTGGGGTGCAGTGGGGGGAAGGGCTGGACATTTACTGAACATCCCAAAGCCAGGGACTCCTCGGGGGCCTTCTCTCATTTCATCTTTACATTTGGCTTCATTTGTTTGTTTTGTTTTGAGACAGAGTCTCATTATGTCGCCATGGTGTAGCAGCAACATCAAACACTAGGGCTTAGGCGATTCTCTTGCCTCAGCCTCCCGAGTAGCTGGGACTACAGGCGCCCGCCACAACACCCAGCTATATTTCGGTTGCAGTTGTCACTGTCGTTTAGCAGGCCCGGGCCGGGTTTACATTTGGCTTTTAAGCATGTGGTCTCTGAGGCATGAAAACACATGACCTCTCCTCAAAGCACGCCAAGAGCACTGGCAGACAGCTCTCACGTGGCCAGTCTCAGCTTCCCAAGGCTCTGAATGACCATTCTTGTATTACTCAATTCTCCTTAATTGAAAAGTTCTAAGCGGTAAAGGTCAGTGATGATTCAAAAGGGGAAAAAGAAAGTATCCTTAAGGGCAAAAGTGTAACTAAGAGATGGAGGTAGAGAAACCACTCATGAACATCACGGGTGACTTTGTCATCTGAAAGGCCGCATGCAGTGCAGCCTACAGTGTCACCAGGAGCAGCCCCATCTCATATGAAAGTACACTGCCCACCTAGCACAAGCCAGGAAAAGGATGCAGAGCCTCTTCCCTGGTTTAATAAATGGTTCACTTTAGAAACGAGAAAAATCAGTATGTCTGTATGAAGCAGTCACTTCAATTATTCCACTTCAATAAACATTTCTGAATCGGGCTTCTATTCCTCTAAAAATCATGCTTACCTTCAAATTAGTCTCGGGTTAGACATGTTCACTAAGAAAGGAATCCTTTCAGAGAGACCTCAGAACATATATTAAAAGGTTCTTTGAAAGCAATCCCATTTTGAAACTGACTTTTAATGAGCTGCTGCCAGTTGCTGTGATCAGTTTAAGTAGATTCAGTGACTTTTATCTAATTTTAGTATTTAAGAGTTCACTTTTTCTTACTATTCTCAAATGAACCAGACATTCTAGGGTGTTCTCTTTGCAAGGAAACTGTCAGCATAAGAGGCAGCGTTCTTTTTCCCTGGTAATTTTCCCAGCCAATTCCACACATCTGAAGTTCTGTGGTTAAAAAGAGCCATAGGCATAAATATAAGAACTGTTCAAAAAAAATGACATCTAAAGCATTACTTCCATTAAATAGTAGTTCTGTTTTAAATGCCATGTTGGGGGCAATGGGATGGAAAGGCATTGTGTTTACTGAGCAGGTAACTGCTTAGACTGGTGGCTGGGGTGGGGCCAGGCTGGGGGCCGGGCTGGGAAATCATATTTCGCAATGCCGTGGATTGCAATTTTAGACTCCATCCAAACAGTCCTCTGCCAGCTCCCAAACCTGAATAAGATCAATCTTCAGCTTCCCCAAGGCTATTCTTTCCTACTGCTGACTTTTATTAAATATTTATTATAATCTATGCCAGGCATTGTCCTAAGCACCTTCGGTTTGGGATTTAATTTAATACATGAAGTGCATTCTATTTTTAGAGGCAGAGACTGAGACTTAGAAATTCTGCTTAAACAATTGTCTGGTAAGTGGTGACCCAGACCCAAAGTCCTTGCTCTCAAATGTCTCAGCAGATGTTCCTCCATCAAAGATCGATATTTGAAATCAATCAGTCCTATTCTAATAACATGGAAAATCCCAGGTAGGAAATGAGTCTGTGGGATCTAGAATGTCTGACCTCTAGGAAACCAAAGGAAACCCATGTCAGGAATAATAATACGCCACAGGGGCGAGATCAGGTCTTTACACTTATCACGCACAGCCCTGGCCACGGCCTCAGTCTGGAAGATGCACTCAGTGCTGCCCGAGGAGGCCCTGAGAGAAGAATCTCATCTTTGGCTGTTTTTTTGTGGGGTTTTTTGTTGTTGTTGTTTGGTTGTTTTTCCATTTGTATTTTTTCAGATTTCCAGGGTTTGGAAATCTACCAGAAAATCCTGAAAACAGCCTTAGGAGACCTTTTGGCAGCACCCCTTGGAGTTGCTAGCCAAAAGCTCCAAACTTCAATCCTGATCATTGAAACTTGTCTGTTGGAAGATATTCTTTCCGTCAAGATAATGAGTTTAGCAAAGGGGTGCCATTGTGGTTTAGAAAGCTCACCATTGATTACTAGGTCAAGATAAGGATTGTTCTCTCCTTTCTCTCCTCTTGAGACCTTAGATTATAGAATACTTTCACCTTGTGCAATAGATATCCTCTTTCCCATTGATGCTAATAACATAGACAGGAAGGAGAGGGAGGTGGGAAGAGGCCCATATCCACTGTACCACTTTTCAGTGCTCACATTTATACCATGACCTTCACCTAATCACTATAGATCCCTATGTGATCTTCCCAGGGAAGTGATGGCCCTCATGGAATACATGGAGATACTTCTTTCCTTCAGATAATTTGATGACACAAACTAGCCAAACAGATAAAATTAATCTTTAAGATATGTTTTCTCTTTGCTTCCCCTTACATGTTCCATTCATGATTACTGCCGAAAATTTAGAAAATACATATAAACAAAAAGAACACAGGTAAATTAAGACTATACAAAATACCACTACCAAATATAATTACCATGAACACTTTTGTGCAGATTCCTTCAAACATCTTCTACTTTATAAATATTCCAAAATTACTTTTTTGAAAAATATTGGATCTAATTCTACACATAGCTTAGTAACTTGCTTTTTACCTAACAATATAACATAAACAATTCTTCACATAAAAAACTGGAAATTTCTCTTATTTTACTGCTCCATAGACTAATACACAAGCACACTATCATGTATCAGTCTGTTTAATATTGTTGAACATTTTGGTTAGAGCCTCACTTTTTGCTATTACTATAAGCCTCATTCATACATTTCTGAATACTTGCCAATTATTACCTCAAGATAAATTGCCAAAGCTCAAACCAGCTCCTTTATGAAGGCTTCTGAAACACTATCCCCAAGAAAGATGATATACAGTAACAGTTTCTCTAGCAAGGCCTCAAGGGCCATTAAGCTCTTATGGAAGAGCATAGCAAACTAGTGAGCCCCAAAATAATCTCAGGGGAGGGAAGAGGCAGTTTCTCGCGTTTCCTGGAGTCTCCTCTGCTGGGACTATTATTACTCTGTTACCCTCATCCTAATCTCATAAAAAGAAACAGTAGCAGAGTTAGATTATTGGAGCCCCAGGGCCTTCTGAGAAGACTTTGCTACAGTGTGCAGTGCTGATAAGCAAGCAGAACAAAAGCCAGCATTTGGCATAGAAGCTCATCTGCAAGTAATTGATAAAAAAATCTGGGGCTTCAGAGGTATGGGATTTGTTTATTAATCTAATATTTGTACAGCTCCAGTCACTCTCCTGAGTGCTGTATAAATCTCATATTATCAAATTCTCATAAGAATCCTTTAATGACACAGATACCATTTTTATCCTCATACTGACAAGAGGTTAAGTAACTTGTTAGAGTTAGTTCTAGAGTCCATGTATCTAACCACAGAGCAGCACTGCCCATCAGAGGATGTCCCTGATCCAACTAAGAGCACCCTCACCTACTCCTATATATACCGGGTAGTAAATACTCGATTTTCCAATCAAGCGGGAAGTACCAACTAATGGTATCGCCATAGTAAACACAATAAAAACTGAACTTAGCACACGAAAAGCTACTGAACACCTAAAATAACTAGGATAATTCTAGATGTCAATATATTCCTAGGACCTGATTTAACCCTGGCTTCATTTGTCATTTGTTAATTTTTGTTATTTCTTTGTCCTGCATCCAATTTTTTTCTCTAATACATCACAGCTGGACTATTTAAAGACTTTACATTATACTTCTCAAAGCTCATTGACATCTCATTTAATCCCCCCATTTAAACAACCCAGTTTGGAAGGTTTTGAGGCTTAGAAAGAAGTACTTGTTTGTGGTCACTTGGCTAGATAAATAATAGAGGCAGGATGTGAATATGTGTCTTCCAACTACTACTTCTCCCTCCATCATATCTATTTACTCCTGTCAGCTTGCGACAGGCATTGAAACCAAGCAGAAATGTGACAGAGTGTGCTGGTATGTTAAAAGACATGTGTGGGTGGACAGGCACACAGGTGATAGAAAGATGGGTAGATGGAAACACACATACATATAACATTACATGTATTTGGGATTCAACCATCTAATGAGCTCACCTTCCAGAACTCAAAACCCTTTGATTTTTTTTTTTTTTTTTTTTTTTTTTGAGACAGAGTCTCAAGCTGTTGCTCTGGGTAGAGTGAAGTGGCGTCAGCTCACATTAACCTCCAACGCTTGGGCTTAAGTCATTCTCTTGCCTCAGCCTCCCAAGTAGCTGGGACTACAGGTACCCGCCACAATGCCCGGCTATTTTTTGGTTGTAGTTGTCATTGTTGCTTGGCAGGCCCAGGCTGGATTTGAACCCGACAGCTCTGGTGTATGTGGCTGGTGCCCTAGCCGCTTGAGCTACAGGTGCCAAGCCCATCTGATCTTTTTCTTTCATTTATTTATTTTTTTTTTTTATTAAATCATAGCTGTGTACATTAATGCGATTGTGGGGTACAATGTGCTGGTTTTATATACAATTTGAAATATTTTCATCAAAAAAGCTAACATAGCCTTCACGGCATTTTCTTAGTTATTGTGCTAAGATGTTTGTATTCTACATTTAGTAAATTTCACATGTACCCTTGTGAGATGCACCATAGGTGTGGTCCCACCAATCACCCTCTCTCCACCCCTCATCCCTCCTCCCCTCCCTATCCCCTTTCCCCATATTCTTTGTCTATAATTGGGTTATTGCTTTCATATGGTTTCATAGTAGGGCTGAGTACATTGGATACTTTTTCTTCCATTCTTGAGATACTTTGCTAAGAAGAATATGTTCCAGCTCCATCCATGTAAACACGAAAGAGGTAAAGTCTCCATTTTTCTTTAAGACTGCATAGTATTCCATGGTATACATGTACCACAATTTATTAATCCATTCTTGGGTTGATGGGCACTTGGGATTCTTCCTTGACTTAGCAATTATGAATTGGGCTGCAATAAACATTCTGTACAAATATCT
>CAUYRH010061565.1:0-12380 GCA_963574655.1 Perodicticus potto | reverse complement strand
CGCTGAGCCTATTTTTTATTTTTTTATTTTATTTTTATTTTTATTTTTATTTTTTTGAGATAGCGTGTCAAGCTGTCACCCTGGATAGAGTGCAATGACATCACAGCTCACAGAAACCTCCAACTCCTGGGCTTAAGTGATTCTCTTGTCTCAGCCTCCCAAGTTGCTGGGACTACAGGAGCCTGCCACAATGCCCGGCTATTTTTTGGTTTTAGTTGTCATTGTTGTTTGGCAGGCCTGGGCTGGATTTGAACCTGCCACCTCTGGTGTATGTGGCCAGTGCCTTAGCTGCTTGAGCTACAGGGGCCGAGCCAGCAACGATTTTTTAGATTTGACCCCATAAGCACAGGCAACTCCAAAAGCATAGGCAACAAAAATAGACAAACAGAATTACAATAAAATAAAAAGCTTCTGCAAAACAAAGGAAACAATTAGCAGAGTGAAAAGACAACTTAGGGATTAAAAGAAAATATCTGTAAGCCATACCTGACAAGGAGTTAATATCCAAAATATACAAAGAACACAAACAACTCTACAGAAAGAAAATAAATAATGTGATTCTAAAATGGGCAAAGGACCAGAATAGATATTTCTCAAAACAAAACATTCAAAGGACTAATAGATTTTTTTTAAAAAGCTCAACATCAGGCTCGGCGCCTGTGACTCCAGTGGCTAAGGTGCCAGCCACATACACCTGAGCTGGTGGGTTGGAATCCAGCCCAGCCCACCAAACAATGATGGCTATAACCCCCCCCCAAAAAAAAAAAACATAGCTGGGAGTTGTGGCAGGCGCCTGTACCCAGCTACTTGGGAGGCAGAGGCAGGAGGATCATTTGAACCCAGGAGTTTGAAGCTGCAGTTAGCTATGATCACTTCTCTGCACTCCAGCCCCAGCAACAGAGACCTATTTTTCCCCATGCCCCCAGGAAGATCCTATAACAAGCGTTGGGGTGGACATGGTGAGAACATAAATTAGTATAGCTGTTATGGAAAACTATACAGCAGCAGTTACTCAAAAAACTAGAAATATAGGCTCGGCGCCTGTGGCTCAGTGGGCTAAGGCGCCCGCCACGTACACCTGAGCTGGCGGGTTCAAATCCAGCCCCGGCCCGCCAAACAACAATGACGGCTGCAACCAAAAAATGGCCGGGCGTTGTGGCGGGCGCCTGTAGTCCCAGCTACTTGGGAGGCGGAGGCAAGAGACTCGCTTGAGCCCAGGAATTGGAGCTTGCTGTGAGCTGTGATGCCATAGCACTCTATCCGGGGTGAAAGCTAGAAGCTCTGTCTCAAAAAAAAAAAAAAAAAACTAAAAATATAATTACAATAGGATCCAGCAATCACACTTCTGGGTATTTACCCAAAAGCTTTGAAATTAGTAAATAAAAGAAACGTCTGCATTCCCATGTTCACTGTAGGACTATTTACGATAGACAAGTTACAGAATCAACCTAAGCGTCCATCAGCAGATGAGTGGATAAAGAAAACGTGGCATATATACAACGGAATACTAAAAGCTAAATGCTTTTAAGAAGAAATTTTGTCATTTGCAAAGACATGGATGGAATTGCAGAACATTATGCTGAGTGAAATAAGCCAGACACAGAAAGACAAATACCACATGGTCTGGCTTATGTGTGGAAACAAAAACAATGGAACTTAAAAAAATCAGAGAATAGAATGGTGGTTTCCAGAGCCTGGGGGCCTGGGAGAAACAGATAATGGCCAAAGTGTACAAAACCTCAATTAGGAGTAATAAATTTTTTTCTTTGAGACATATTGCACAGATGGTGAATATAGTAAGCAATGATATATTACAGATTTCAAAATCACTAACAGAAAATTTCAAACCTTCTCACCACAAAAAAATAGTATTTGAGATGACAAATACATTAATAAGCTTAATTTAATTATTCCACGTTATATCAAAAAATCATAAACATCACTTTGTATCCCATAAATACACTCAACTATAATTTTTCAATTTATAATTTAAAAATTAAAATTAAACAAAAAGCATAATTTATTCCATAAAGATCCACTGCGTAGTTTCAGTGTGCAAGGCCATGCACTGGGGAATAGATAATGGATGTGATTTCTGCTTCCAAGGTGGCCTCAGTCTAGTGGGAGACTGCTAAACAAATAATTGCCTTCCAGTGAAATCAGCGCCTAAGAGAGGTTTGTGCATGGCTCCTGGGACATGCAAATTCAGAGGAAGCAGCCGCCTCTCAGGAGGGCTCTCTCTAATTGCTCCTTCCCACTCCCACTAAGTTCACAAACACTGGCCTCTCAAAGTACACCACGCACACAGCTGGGCTAGTCAAGGAGAGATTTGGGTTGAATCCCAACTCTGCCTCCTTTTTTTTTTTTTTTGAGACAGAGTCTCACTTTGTCACCCTCCGTAGAGTACTGCAGCATCACAGCTCACAGCAACCTCAAACTCTTGGGCTTAAGTGATTCTCTTGCCTCAGCCTCCCAAGTAGCTGGGATTACAGGTGCCAGCCACAACATCCAGCTATTTTTAGAGACAATGTCTTGCTCTGGCTCAGGCTGGTCTCGAACTCGTGAGCTCAGGCAATCCACCCACCTCAGCCTCCCAAGTGCTGGGATTACAGGAGTGAGCTACCACGCACAGCCCGCCAACTCTGCCTCTTTTATTTGTCTGAGTTTAACCTCTTTAGCCATTGTTTCTGAATCCATAAAGTGGGATAGTAATATGTACTTTTTAGATTGTAGAGATTAAATGAGATAATAAAAGTATAAAGCATGTAGCACATTCCTGGCACAGAGTAGGTGTTCTATAAATAGAAGTAATTTTTTTAATTATATATAATTAAAAATGTATGTAATGATAATTATTACTATATACTAATTAATGTTATTAATAGCACATACTAATAATAATAATTACTATTATTATCATTTTGGTAGAGACAGAGTCTGGAAACATAGTTTTGGCTGGTCTCAAACTCCCGGTCTCAAACACCTCAGACAATCATCCTGTCTCAGCCTCCCAAAGAACTGGGATTAGAGGCCACCATGGCCAGTCCAAAAATCCTTTTAATAGCAAAACACTTATTTGCATATTATCAGTTCTTCCTGGGAAAAATATCACATAACTTGCTCTTCTTTGTGTTCTCAGAGACTGAGAAAGGTAGGCACTCATTAAACATTTGTTTCTGAGAAACTATTGAATCCTTCTGGAGAATGTTTCAAAGAACGCAATCACTGGAGGTTTTTGTTTTTTAATAGTGATTAAAGTCCAAAATACAAAATAAATGGAGCCAAGAATACATATGAATAGAAAGGAGGCCAAATTTATATTTGTCAATGAAAGAAAAACAAATATATAATTTGCTTTAAAAAATGTTCTAATTGTTCTTCCATTTTGAGGAAGGAAACAATTATGTTGGAAGAATATGAGTATCTCTGAAATTTGTAGCTTGGGGAAGAATTTTAAAAATAAGTTAATTTGTTTTTGTTTTCCAAGCAATATATATTCATGGTTTAAAAAAATCATGAAAAACAGGTGTACCTTAAGAACAACAAAAATCCCCTATCCTCCAGCACAATGATGCTCACGGTAAACTGGCAGGTCTGGGCCTCTGATTCTGGTGAAGAGCTCTATGAGCCATCACAGGTTTACAATGAAACAGCCGATGGGAAGACGTGCTCTGTCTTGCACAGAGAAACACAGTTCAGGTGATGCCCTTAACAAATAATGACAAGAGAACCTTTCTGAGCCTATAAAAAGTTACCGGCACAAAAACTGTTGTCCCTGGTCCATAATGCAGCACAAACACTTGTTTCTGAGGAAAAAAAAAAATGAATGTAAAACCTCTGGGGATATCCTACTACTCTGGCAGAATTCCACTATGATCAGTTAAAAGCAAATGAATCAAGAACATCTGTTCTAAATTTGTTTTTAAACCCATGAGAGTTTAAATATGTCTTTGTATTTAAATGCATGTTGAGCAAAATGTATTCTTGGGCTCACCAAATCTAGGAATTTTTTTTTTTTTCAAAAAAGGGAAAAGAGGTTTAGCAGAGCATGACACAGAGTAGGGCTAACTTTAGAAAACTAACTAATCCAGTAAGTTCGTCAAAATACCTCTTTCTGGTTTCTCTGGTTTCTAACACTGTAGCAGGTATTGGAATGGCTCCAATGCCACATTTTAATCTGCACTTTTCTTGCATGTGAAAGAAAACCAAACCCAAAAGCCCACCACTTAACAGCAGCTTGTCCTACTGCAAACATTTATGTTTTTTCTTCCCTGGTTGAAATGAGCTTCAAAGGCAGAAGGCTTGCTCTATTCCCTCCACTCTTATTGTTCATCAACCCCTGAAAACATTTACCAGCTGCTCTGACTGGTGAAGACCACAGGGTGTGCCCATCTTATCTAGGCAAAGGGGACCCCTGTGGAGATGGAGGGTGAGAGTGTTATTTGAGATATTGCTTATTCCCAATTCTCTTGCCATTTGCTCTGGAGAGCTGAATCCCAGAACAAACATCACCAATACTTTCCAGCTCTGCCCCACACTCTGTGATCTAACCAAGGTGAGGAGATTTGTTTTCCTTCCTTCTAATTATCCCCTTGGTAAGAAAATGAGAAGAAAGCGCAGGCTGATCACAGAATCCTTCCCTCCACAATTACGCTGGGAATCAGACAGCCCTGTGAGGCTGCCAAATCCCTGTAGAAACCACAGATGACAGGGAAAGAGGCTGTGTGTGGTTTGACCCCTTACAGCAGGCCACTACCAAGCAATGGGGCAAGGTAAACAGGCTGGGTCTGGGGCACCACAGTCCCCTCCATGAAAGAGGAGAATCACAGAACATCTGCCCGGCCCTACCCTCATGCTGGGCTGCAAGGGGGAGCCTGGTTCTGGCTGAGGGGGCTGCCAGACAAGGAGCTCTTCATCCTCTACCTCCCCCCACAATATGAAAGGGCATGCAGGTGCACAGGGAATCCATACGAAAGTCTCCCCAAAGCAGTTCCTCCCAAAGGTCCCCATAGCACCTCTCTGTGATCACCTAGCACTTGCTGCTGAGGAATGCAAAGCCGTTCTCAAATTTCATCCCACATGAGTATAGTTTTATTGTCCTATTTGGGTTAATAAAGAAGGAGGCAGTGATTATCCTGTCCTCCCTGTAGGAGGAGGGAGGGAGAAAACTGCCTCTTGTAGAAGGATAGAAGAGCATCCTGCCTCATACTCCAGGCCTCATTTTACCTATGAGTAGCCCCTGAACTAGGGACCATTTAGTTCCTGGGGGAAGCATAGTGTGTTGGCTACTCTCCATCTGTTCCACCCCCTTCGCCCTCAAACTCACTCTGTAGCTGCACCAGTGGTTAAGCTCTGTGGGCTGTCTCACCAGGGTTTCTGGCCGTGATCTGCCAAGGGAAACCCCAGCACAATCTGGACATTTATTCATTCCTCCCTATCTCCCTATGGGGTCAAATCTCTGCAGTGTCTCTGTCCTTCCTACAACTGTAGCATCTGTCAGGCAGCCCCTCTCCTATGATTCCAGGTCTTGCTTCCTCTGTAAGCAGTCCCTTCTTTAACCTCGCCAGATACACTCGTTTTAGGGCACCATCAGCTTCCTATCAGTACTCTGACCAAAACAGCAGAGGAGGAGGTTTTCTTGGTGTGAACTGCAACAGTGTTAGAATTACTTTAAAAAAGGGAGGTGCTAAAAATAATTATAAGCTTTGAAAACAGATTAATACTGCTCAAGCTGGGACTCTGATTTTCATCACTTGATGGAGAGAGGCACTGAAAAAAAGTCTATGACAGAGATCCTGACTGAGGGCCCCATTGTGCACCTCTCCAAAGCAGCACGAACCCTGAAGCAGAAAAGGGAAGAAGTTCCATGTGACAATCACTTACTCTGTGTCAGGTATCGTGTAAACTGTTCTACATAAATTGTCTTACTTGCAGCTGATAGCAACTTGGTGAGGTAAGTTATTATCTTCATATTGTAGAGGAGAAAACAGAGCCATAAAGATACTAAGGATCCTGCTCAAGGTCATAAGGCTGGTAAACGGCAGAACGAGGATTTGAACCTGAGCACAAGCACTCTGACTCCTAATCCAAGTGTGCCTCCTCCACAGGAAGACCTGGAAAGGAGGATGAGAGTGAGGGGAGGTGACGTGGGGAGACAAGCTCAGCCTCTCTTCCTCATGGCTCAGCAGTTGAAGGTACCTCCCCATCCATGAGATGCCCCCACGGTGGAAATGGGGTTGTGCGGGCATATTTTAGCCACTGACCAGGATCATTCTGGGACTAACCAGAATTGAACAACTGTCTATGCAAACACAATGCCACATCGAACTGTGGCTTGTGAAGAGAGAGAGCGTCTGTAATGAACTAGGATTCCTCTGCAGTATGATCAAATATCAAGCCAAATCCTGGCTGAACCCTTTTGTCAGCAAGAGAGATCCCTCTTTCTACTTGTAGAACCCAATAGTGCACAGTATGTGGGCAAACATTACCCAAATTTGAAAACTGACCTAGAAAATTCTAGACCATGTTTTTGAGAAAGACTGGATAATTGACACACTGGATAATTTCATCTACAGAAAATCTATTGGTAACTATCACTTTCAAAGGAAACCAATCTCTTGGGCCAGATAACCACAACACCAAGAACATACAGCATTTTCCCAGTATCATCCCAAACTTTGCCTGTCCTATAGTCCTTGATGACAGAGACAGCCATATTCATCTGCAAAGAAAGCCAGCATTCCGTCCTATGCCTACTAGAAAGCTTAATAAGCCAGCCCTGGGTCATTACAGACAGATGCATTGCTCAATAGAATAAACACTGAACTGCAAAATTCTGCTTCACATAACATTCACTTTTTCTCTGCTTAAAGCTACCGCCTTCTTGCTGAAGAGGGAAGATGTGCGTGGGTGGTAGGATGAAAGTCAGCCTTGTGCACAGTACACATAGTTCAGTAATCCCAGGAGAAAAAAATAAATTGACAAGGAAAGGTATATGTAGCAAACAGTCAGAAAATAACACATTAAGATACCCTGTCAAATGGTTTCCTGGTATGAATAATCTGCTAATCTATCAACCAATCTGTTTACACATTTATCCAAAAGCAATTTCAAACCACTCTGGATTCTAGCTTTCTGACTGGCTGTCTACACCTGTACTCATTCTGTAAATACAGCTGGCTGAAAGGATTTTAAGAAAGCATTAAGGAGGACCTGGGAACACCAGAAGTGATTTGCAAAGCCCTCTGGCTTGGCCTCCATCTTACCAGTTGAGTCAGCCCCAGAAGCCCGGCCACTCGTCTGCTCCTCAGCATTGATGCCCTGCAGGTCTGTGTATGAACAGCCAAAACTAGGACTGCTAGTGTCTTCAGAATGGGTAGTCCAGCTGCTCTCAGAAATCAGAGGGCATCTTCGTAGGGAGTTGAAGGAAGGGCACGTCCAGCAGGGCATGGTCAATGGTAGGGCTGAGGACAGACCAAAACCCAAAACAAACAATATAAATAGTTGTACTTGGTTTATCTTTAGTGCTTTTCAAACTTTAATGTTGCTCAGATCCTGTGAAATTTCAACAGCCATACAAGGCAAGGAAATTCAGTATAGGAAGTAGCACTCATGATACAGACAGGGAAAACTGATGGATTGTGGTGAGTCAGGCCCTTGAGTCAAAGAAACTGCATTGAGAATTTCAGTTTCACCCTTACCCTTTCACTTTCTCCCCCTGTTAGTGGCACACCAATATTCTCACGAAAACTGACCAATGACTAACACTGCAAAATTAGCCCGTTTGAGTTAAGAAATATTAGTAGAAACTCAACTGTAAACGTATGTGCCGGCTCTCGGCCCCTCCTTGCTCTGAGTTTGAGTAACTGGAGATTCTGCAGACCGTCACATACACAAACGGAGACTTACTGGGGCTGCTAACCTGCACACCATACGATGAAACATACTGGGGAAATGCAGTTTGACTTTATCTTCTCAACCTTGAGCACCCAGTTATCCTTTAAAAACCACTTTCAAAAGTAGTTTTTTAAAAAAAAAATCAAACTTTCAAATTCCCCTAATTTGCCTTTAGTTAATTGTCTACAACATGCATGAGAATCATATTTATCAACAAACCCTGGAAAAAGGGATAAAAAGAGTATGGACAGGGAAGGAAGAATAAAAAGAAGAAAGAAACCACCATTTACTGAGCACACATGAAATTCTGAGCACACATGGCATTTGCACAAATGTCAGGGTGTTTCATCTATCGATCCTGGGAGGTAGGCGGTATTCTACTTTTACACAAGAGGAGGAAGGCACAGAGAGGTTAAGAAACTTGATCAAAATGACAGAGTCCGGTCTCCTGGCTGGAGAACCAAATCTCCAGAGTTGGGTTAAGAAAAAGAAAGAAAACAGAGATCGAAGAGAGAAGAAAGATTAAATTAATTTATGATGCAGTGTACATATAAAATAAGGAGAATTATCATTCCTTATTCTCTTAGCCATTTATAAAACATCTAGTTCTGGGTGGCGCCTATGGCTCAAAGGACTAGGGCACCGCCCCATATGCTGGAGGTGGTGGGTTCAAACCCAGCTCCGGCCAAAAACTGCAAAAAAAAAAAATCCAGTTCTTTGTTCAGGAGTGCTCATAACTCATGCCCACTTTTCTTTTAAAAATGTCATTTTCAGCCACGCATGGCAGCTCATACCTGTAATCCTGGCTTTCAGGGAGGCTGAGGAGCGAGGATCCCTTGAGGTCAAGAGTTCAAGACCAGCCTGAGTAAGAGCAAGACCCGATCTCTACTAAAAAATACAAAAACTGGGCAGGCACAATGGTGGGTGCCCTGTAGTCCCAGGTACTCAAGAGGGTGAAGCAAGATCACTTGAGCCCAAGAGTTTGGAGGTTGCTGTGAACTAAGATGATGTCATGGCACTGCTCAGGGGAACAGAGTGAGACTCTGCCTCAAAAACAAACAAATAACAGAAAAACCAAAAATGTCATCTTCTCTGCAAGATATTCCTGAGCTGAGCTATTCTCTCCAAAGATGCAAGGCCCCTTTCTCTGCCTTCATTTCTTTGGCAGTATTATTGTCTAACGTACTGCTTATCCACGTCTTCCCTACTAGGACCTAAGCTCTTTGGGAGGCAGGAATTTTCGTCTCTTTTGCTCTATTCTGTATCTTCATTCCTTGAAGAGTGCCCAGCACAAGACACTTGTTTAGACACTTGTTAAATATTTGTTGGTTAAGTCAATAAATGTACCACAAATCATTCCCTAACAGTCTATATTAAATACAATAAACATGAAATACAGACTGCTAAAACTGAACGGTTCCTATAAAACCTCCTCATAAACACAAAAACAACTTAAAGCACTAAAAACAAAGAAGAAATAAAATTTCAAAAACAATTAAAAAATAAAAAGCAAAGCTGAACTTGTAAAAGCTTACTATCATAGACTGCTATTTCCTACAGTAAAGTGGACTGAACTTCACTGTGGAAACAAAATTAAGATATTAGGTAAAATGTAATAACATTATTCAAAATATATCATAGGTTCAGCGCCTGTGGCTCAACAGGCTAAAGCGCCAGCCACGTACAAATGAGCTGGCGGGTTTGAATCCAGCCTGGGCCGGCCAAACAACAATGACAGCTGCAACCAAAAAAACGGCCGGGTGTTGTGGCGGGCGCCTGTAGTCCCAGCTACTTGGGAGATGGAGGCAGGAGACTCGCTTGAGCCCAGGAATTGGAGGTTGCTGTGAGCTGTGATGCCACAGCACTCTATCCAGGGTGACAGCTTGAGGCTCTTTCTAAAAAAAAAAAAAAAAAAAAAAAAAAAAAAAACCAAATATATCATAGAACAAGCAAGAAAGTAAAGAATTACCAGGGGCCAAGTGAAAGCTGGAACCCAAAAACAGTAAGTAGAACACAAAACCTGGTTTTCACACTGAGGATTTTGAACAAACCAGAGACTTTCAAGCATAAATTTTTTAAACCTCTATGAAAAAGGCAAAGAGAAAGAACCTGAGGCCAATTCAAAATGGGAAACTGAACAGAAGATCTGATGCATAAAGCAAGAATTTCCCAAAGGCTTAAAGGGTGAAACTAGGAATACCCCTCATCTTCAAGCTGCAAAGAAAATGGTCTACTTTAGGCTTAGGTGCAAGGCAGAGGGGAAAAAAATGCATCTCCAGAGAATTAATAACCACAAATTGTCTCAAATAGGGGTTGGCAGCTAAAACTACTTACATGGTCTAAAAAACCTCCAGCCTGAGACTTCGGTTGAAGTATTGCTAGGTTCGTCAATGGCCTTGGACACCCATAAAAACCAAATACTAATCCTTCCTAGAGAAAGATACCCTCAAACCAGCCTTCTCAGAATGTTCCTGAGGTGATGAGTACATGGTTAAAAAAAAATCTTGAATTAATAAATCACAAACTACATTAAGAAACCAAGTCAGCAGACAGAATCAGACCTGCAAAGAGTTCAGACACTAGGATTATTATTATTATTATTATTATTATTATTATTATTATTTTTATTTTAGTGTCAAGATTTGGTACATACTGATCTTTATTTCTTTTTTTTTTATTGTTGGGGATTCATTGAAGGTACAAGAAACCAGGTTACACTGATTGTATTTGTTAGGTAAAGTTTCTCTTATAACTGTGTCTTGCCCCCAAAAGGTGTGTCACACACTGAAACCCCCACCTACCCCCTTCCCTCTCTCTGCTCTTCTTTCCCCCTCCTTCCTTCTCTCTCTCTCTCTCTCTCTCTCTGCTCTCCCCTTCCCCTACCCCCACCATGTACTAGGTCATTAATTGTCCTCATATCAAAATTGAGTACATAGGATTCATGCTTCTCTGTTCTTGTGATGCTTTACTAAAAATAACGTGTTCCACTTCCATCAGGATAATACAAAGGATGTAAAATCTCCATTTTTTTTAATGGCCAAATAGTATCCCATGGCATACATATACCACAGCTTGTTAATCCATTCCTGGGTTGGTGGGCCTTTAGGCTGTTTCTACATTTTGGCAATTGTAAACTGAGGTGCGATAAACAGTCTAGTGAAAGTGTCCTTATGGTAAAAGGATTTTTTTCCTTCCTTTTTTTCTGCAAGCCCAGTAATGGGTTTGCAGGATCAAATGGGAGGTCTAGCCTGAGTTATTTGAGGTTTCTCCATACTTCCTTCCAAAAACATTATATTAGTTTGCAGTCTCACCAGCAGTGTAAAAGTGTTCCCTTCTTTCCACATCTACGCCAACATTTGCAGTTTTGAGATTTTGTGATGTGGGCCATTCTCACTGGGGTTAGATGGTATCTCAGGGTGGTTTTGATTTGCATTTCTCTAGTAATTAAGGACGATGAGCATTTTTTCCTATGTTTGCTAGCCATTCGTCTGTCTTCTTTAGAGAAGGTTCTATTCATGTCTCTTGCTCATTGATATATGGAATTGTTGGCTTTTTTCATGTGTATTAATTTGAGTTCTCTATAGATCCTAGTTATCAAGCTTTCGTCTGATTCAAAATATCAAATAGCCTTTCCCATTGTGTAGGTTGTCTATTTCTTTGGTTGTTGTCTCCTTAGTTATATAGAAGCTTTTCAGTTTAATTAAGTCCCGTTTGTTTATTTTTGTTGTTGTTGCAATTGCCACAGAAGTCTTCTTCATAAAGTTTTTTCCTAGGCCGGTATCTTCAAGTGTTTTTCCTATGCATTGAGGATTTTTATCATTTCATGCCTTAAATTTAGGTCTTTTATCCATCTTGAATCAATTTTTGTGAGTGGAGAAATGTGTGGGTCTAGTTTCAGTCTTTTATGTGTGGATATTCAGTTCTCCCATCACCATTTATTGAATAGGGATTCTTTCCCCCAGTGTAAGTTCTTCTCTGGTTTATCGAAGATTAGGTGGCTGTAAGATATGAGTTTCATTTCCTGGTTTTCTATTCGATTCAAAATGTCTATGTCTCTATTTTTGTGCCAGTACCATGCTGTCTTGATCAGCATGGTCTTGATCTTGTGGCCTTGTAGTACAGCCTAAAGTCTGGTAGGCTGATGCCCCAGCTTTGTTTTTATTTCTAAGGACTGCCTTAGCTGTATGGGTTTTTTTCTGGTTCCATACAAAAGGAAGAATTATTTTTTCCAAGTCTTGAAAGTACAATGTTGGTATTTTAATATGGTTGGCATTGAATCGGTAGACTGCTTTGGGGAATATACACATTTTAACAATGTTTATTCTTCTCAGCCATGAGCATGGTATGTTCTTCCATTTGTTAATATCCTCTGCTATTTCCTTTCTTAGGGTTTCATAATTTTCTTTATAGAGGTCCTTCACCTCTTTTGTTAGGTATATTCCTAGGTATTTCATTTTCTTTGAAGTTATGGTGAAGGGAGTTAT